>JANRMT010062795.1:16787750-16824987 GCA_026402145.1 Polypterus bichir lapradei | reverse complement strand
CCATGCATGCAGTGTGTCAGGTCTCAGATAAAGAAGAAGACGAGCTGTTTATTGATGCAGTAAGAAACGAATCTTTTTCATAGGTTCTTTAACACACTACGTCTCCGCTGCGATACGCGGGTATATATATATACCCCGATCTACATACTCGAATAATGAATACTTTATTCGCAATCAATGATTGTTTTGGTAAAGCCATACTCAGAGTATTCATTAGATGAACGGTAAAAAAGTAAGAGCGAGGGGAGGGTGACTTATTGAGGCATGCAGGTAAAACCACAATAGCACGCGGGCTCGATGTACGAAAAAATATATCTTTTCAAGTTCTATTTAGTCCATATGTGTCAAACTCAAGGGCCACGGGCCACATCAAGGTGATTCTGAACATAGAGCCTTTAAAAACCGATGGGAGGATGAGTATATGTTTACTGACATTGCCGTTAAACCCGTGTGTCTCATTTGTGGAGCTAATGTGGCTGTAATTACAGAATTTAATCTAAGACGGCACTATGAGACAAAACATCAGGGTAACCTGAAAGACCTGAATGCAATGCAGAAGATACAGAAAGCAGAAGAATTAAATAAGAATCTGACACTTCAGCGGACGTTTTTACCCGTGCACAATCACAAAGTGATTTCAAGTGAAGCTACTTTTATGGGAGACACAAATGCACCAGTGCAACTTGCCCCACTTTCCGTGTTGACAAGTAATGTTGAACCAAGTCATCACTACGGTGTTCCCAAATACGCACTTTGCTGATAAACTGAGCGCACTGAGTTTGCACGGCGCTTTGGTGACTTTGAAGATCAAAAAAAGTCCGTCTACATGCGGCTCGAACCTTGTGCATGTTTGGTAGCACATATCTGTGTGAGAAGCTCTTCTCAGTGATAAAGACTAACAAAACAGCACACAGGAGTCGCCTCACTGATGAACACCTGCAGTCCATCCTGAGAATCTCCACAACACAGAACCTCACACCAAACATAAACGAACTTGTTGCCAAAAAAAGATGCCAGGCGTCCAGCTCTAAAATGACATATGAGCAAAGACAACTGAATGATTTGATTTGTTATTGCTGAAAGGAACACATTTTATTTATATTTCCAGGTTTTGTTATGCAGCATGTTCATATTTGAATTTGTATAATTTTGACAGGATATATTTTTATGGAGAGCAAAATCTTTTGGGATATTTAAAATCTAAGTTTATTTTTTATATAAAATTACATAAGAGTAAAGAAATTTGAATGTTTGTTCTTTTAACGTTTACTTTATTTCTAACTTGTATAATTTAGACAGGATATATTTTTATGGAGAGCAAAATATTATAAGTTGTTTAAGGTTTGAGTTGATTTATTCAGGAATAATATTCCTGTCTGTTTTTACCATTCCTACCAAAGATATTTCTGTCGACTAAATCAAAATTCCTTCTATTTAAAATTTAAATAGAACTTGAACAAATACGATAGTTCATAATATCCACGCAGACTTGCACGTAAGAGCGGGAGTTATCCGTTTTAACAAGCAGCATATTGCACTGATACGAAATAGCTGTGTGTGTATATATGTAGATATGTATGTATATGTATATATATGTTTATATATGTGTGTGTGTATGTGTATATATATATGTATTTGTGTATATATATGTGTGTGTATGTATGTATGTATGTGTGTATGTATATGTATGTGTATATATGTAGATATATATATATGTATGTATATATGTGTGTGTGTATATATATGTGTATATGTATAGATATGTATATATATATGTTTATGTGTGTGTGTATATATATATGACAGCAACACTCATCACTCACAACAGTGACAAAACAATTACATTGACAATCATGTTACGTTATTTTCAAAATGTTTCCTTTTCTTTTTCATTGCTTCTTTAACGCACTACTTCTCCGCTGCGAAGCGCGGGTATTTTGCTAGTCTATACTAATAAAAGGCAAAGCCCTCACTGACTGACTCACTCACTCACTCATCACTAATTCTCCAACTTCCCGTGTAGGTAGAAGGCTGAAATTTGGCAGGCTTATTCCTTACAGCTTACTGACAAAAGTTAAGCAGGTTTCATTTTGAAATTCTACACGTAACGGTCATAACGGTTGATAACGGTCGACAACGTCCGCCATGTTGAACTTTCTTATTTATGGCCCCATCTTCACGAAATTTGGTAGGCGGCTTCCCTACGCTAACCGAAACCGATGTACATACTTATTTCGATGGTATGACGCCACTGTCGGCCGCCATATTGAACTTTCCAACGTCACTAATTCTCCAACTTCCCGTGTAGGTAGAAGGCTGACCCCATCTACACGAAATTTGGTAGGCGGCTTCCCTGCGCTAACCAAAACCGATGTACGTACTTATTTCATTGGTATTATGCCACTGTCGGCCGCCATATTGAACTTTCCAACATCACTAATTCTCCAACTTCCCGTGTAGGTAGAAGGCTGAACTTTGGCAGGCTCATTCCTTACAGCTTACTTACAAAAGTTAAGCAGGTTTCATTTCAAAATTCTATGCGTAACCGTCATAACGGTCAACAACGTCCGCCATGTTGAACTTTCTTATTTATGGCCCCATCTTTACGAAATTTGGTAGGCGGCTTCCCTGCGCTAACCGAAACCAATGTACGTACTTATTTAGGTGGCATGATGCCACTGTCGGCCGCCATATTGAACTTTTCAACAGTCTTTGTTACTTATGGGCCCATCTTCAAGAAATTTGGTACACGGGTTCCCACCGCTAACTGAATCCTACTTACTTACATATATACGTCCATAGCCTGCAGCTCGTTCACCGTGTGAGGCGGCATTGGGTCCCCCATCCCAATGCCTCCCACGTTGTTGGCTGCCTGCCTATATAAGGCCGTCTGTCGCTCCGGTCTCTACATTCCCTTCCTTGCTTCGCCACGGGATTCACGTCTCCCTGCTGATAACTACAGCCTTTTTATTTAATCCACAGCTTCTCCGCTGTTTTATTGTTCGTTTATTACAATTATAGTTATTGTGTAGGTATTTTAGACTTACTTTACATTGTTCAGGTACCCATTTCCTTTATCATTCCAACCGTACCCCCATTACCATGTCTATCGAGGTGATCACCATTGATCAAAGAACCGTCACTTACCGAGTGGTTTCCATGCCCGGAGATGGCAGCTACCTTTTCCATTCTCTTTGTTACATATTGCACGGCCATATCAGGCTCACTCTTGATATCCGGAAGAACATTGTGTCTTATGTATTGAATGACTGGGACAGGATCAAGGTGTGGACCGATGACGGTACAGGAGATAATTATACTACACAGGAGCACTATAAGCGTGAAATTCTTAAGCCCTTCACCTATGGTTCTGCATGTGAGTTGATGGCTGCCGCTGAATTGTTCGGTTGTCGCTTTCAAGTGTACCGAAATGGCCAAATATTTTACACCTTTCCACAACCGCCAATGCCTCTTAAACATCTTAGATTCACAGGTGACGATTTCAGTAGTGGACACTTTGATGTTTATGAATGTTTAAACTCTCAAAAGCTGGATGTGAAGTTATCGATGAAACCGGTTGTATGCTTACAACGCTTGACAGATGGCGAATGTCACTTCAACACAAGTCCTGCAAATACTGTCGTAATTGAAACAAACCATGAACCTCAAACCGATTATGACAGCAGCAATCCAAGCTGTGAGATTTGAAACAAGATTACTGTTCACATGGCCAACTGTACGTTGCATGCTCAAGAGTAAGCTCAGCGCACAGTTTGGTCATATTACAACCGGAGGGCCGAACTCACAATGTGGTATAACAAATAATTATTGGCATATTTTCCCTCAGTTTAAAAGGTTTAATTTTCTTCTTAATAAAAATTTTAATGCAGTACTTCGCCACTGCGAAGCGCGGGTATTTTGCTAGTATTAACTAATAGGCAAACCCTTGTGACTTTTTTGTTACACTGGAAAACCAGATTTTGACTCCCAACTGAGAAAAAGTGTATACTGAGCACAGAAATGAAAAAGTAATAATAATAACTTCACGCTTCACATTGCAAACATTTCAGATATACTATTTGTTCAAATCACAAATGCATGAATTTATTTTCTGGCCACAAATGCTTAGTGTCTTTCGAAGAATGCATCCTTTCCATCTTTTGTAACCAAATCTATATGATATGTCGTATATTATATCTAAATACCTTGTCGTGTGTCCAGAGGTCCTCACAAGTCACAATCTACTGATCTGAAGAAAATCAGCCAATACAATGGGTGGCATCAATAGCTCTATCTTCCAACTTTGGATACACTGAATGTCAGATTCCGAGAACTCTTTTCTTGACGTCTTCACTCTATTGCTCTATTAAACTGTATAGTCAGAGTAAAGTCACTTTCTGTTCAAGCTTACCTATTTTCATTTTCTTTACATTTTTTTTTACAGTTCTAACACATCATTTTGTATTTTTTAATCCTTCATACAAAAAGTTGATTGCTTTATTGTGGCTTCAATGTTAAAGGATGAGATAACCGAACAAATAAATATAAATTAACTTTATCTTCATTAACTTGATTGGGGAGAAATGAGCACACATACACATTCTTCTCCCATTGCACCAAAAAAAGGAAGAAAAAAAATCTATTGGTACCTCAGTAATTACTTAACAGGGAACATATCCGGGGTTGCCAGATCAGAAGGAATGTATCCATTTTTGGGGGAATGTCAGGGTCAAGGTGAGTAATATGAGGGGACAAAAGTATTACATGGGGTGAATTTTTCATGTGAATTACCTTTTTTATGGAAACATTTTTCTGTATTTCTCAGAACCTTTTTACTCCAAATACTCAATGAATGCTTCTTCCAGCAATACCCAACATACTGCATATTGAATCATCAACCTTTCATTCCTCCAGCCACTCATCTCGAAGCTTGTGTATAATTGGTTTAAGGTAGTAGTGGTTTGGGATTGACATGCTTGTCCTGCTCCAGCCTGTACACTTCATGTTCATTTTCCTAACTTTAGTAGCTCCATTCAGGCTTCTGCTAAGCAAATAAACACATCTAGGTCTGGATTAGTTTGTGGCTTTCTGTCAAGTTGCCGGTTTGACCTTGTATGATAAAAATTGACTTGTTTCAGTACGTTACCATTCTTAATGACAACTGCCATGACATCAGGCTACAGGCAGAGATTCTGCAATAAATGGATTATAGAACCGGAGTTTATAGGTATTGTTTTAATTATTGAAAACGACTCACTAACAATTCAGTTATCAAAATTTTCAACAATTTATAATAACTTATATTAACAAATCATTAACAAATATTATTTAAAATTTAACAGATCATGAGTTCATGCACATTCAAATAATTATAAAAGTCATTAAATGATAATTATTATTAGGTAATGCATTTTCAAATATTTGCAAATTATTTAACAACTGGCTTGTAAAGCATTTTTTACAGTTTAATAGCACATTATTCATGTTGAGGCATCATTCATTATTGTCTACCTGATTAGTGACAAATATCTTTAAATATTAGTTACATGTTTTATTCAACATATACAGTAAAAGATTGTGGTCCATGAGTTGTTCATGAGTCTGTAAAAGTGGTGATTTCATGTTTCAGCCTGTTTGTAATATTGAGAGAATTTTAGCAGGCTTTCACACTTCACATGTTCTCATATCATTTATTCATTAATTGCAGATTTTTTGTAGTACTCAATCTAAAGTTGAAACTATTTATATATTATACAGGCTTGCACATGTTTATAAATCATTTCTTCAGTATGTATGCAGGCTTTTTCAGTATCTAATTTAAAGTTGAAACTACAGTATTTATGCATTATATAGAAGAATAAAGGGTTATTTGACATGACCAGGTTTGTATGCTGCTGAAACATAATTTAGTTTATGGTTGTAACAGAAATGAATACAAGAACAACTTAGTTTGAATCAAAACAGCAGGTTTACTGTCTCAATCACAGCATATCCTAAAACATAATATATCTGTTTCATCATAAATCAATAGCATTTTACAAAGGCAATTTTGAATTCTTAGTAATGCTAAACCAAGACTTGGAGCTTTGTTATCTTAAAATGTTTTTTAAATCTGTACATCTTTAAATTATTCTCTTTCTTTTCACAACAAAACAAACAAATATATCAAATTTCACAGTATTCAAGTTTATCTCCAGGGAACATATAACAGGCATCTCATCCAGTTTCAGTGTCACTGTTTATGAATTATTTTTTCACCTGAAAGTGTAAGCAAAACATTAAATTCCATTTTCAAAAATATTTTCCGCTCCTAATAAAACCATTTATGCAAGAACTGATCACTTGATAATACTGGCAGACTTTAAAGGAAGTACTAAAAGTCTCAGACCAAACAATTTCAAGACAATATACTGTATATAATTGCTAACATTTTTCAAGTGGAAACAGTGAGACATTTTAATTCTATAAAACATGCATAGATAGTAATTTCTAAAACAAAGACCATCCTTTTCATCATAAATTAACAGCATTTAACAAAGGCAATTTAAAAAAATGTTTTGAGTGTAAGGCATAATAATAATAATAATGATTACACCAAAAAGCTGTAAATGAGTTGCTTGAAAAAATTTAAATAAAACTATATTTCAAAATTATGTTAAAATAAATAACAACATATTTGTTTATATCATACTAACCACAGTATCAATAGTTTCTGTATACTATTCAAGATTGTCAGGAAACATGTGACAGGAAACATGTGAAAATAATGCCATATTTAAAAGTAGCACCCACTTCAGCTAAACAATATTGGAACAACATGTAGCCGACTGCCATTTTATGAGAGAGAGCAGCAGCAGATCATTCTATCTATCATCTATCTTCTTGTATTTTTCAAGTTTTTCTTGGCCATCTTGATCATTTATAGCTATTGAGCACCTTTTAGTAAAATCAAGCAGTTTTTTCTTCCAATGGCCAGCTCAGCAATTGGAGCTGTGGACACAATTGTATTCAGTCGACTCCATGTATCTTGTATGCAGAAACAAATGATTTTGTTTTCTAATAGTGCTTGAGAACTGCTCTGTACCTCCAAACAACTTGATCAGGGCCTCTTTCTGTGGTAAAAAATTAATAAATACAGTAAATAAAATTACTACCAAACTAGTAATGCTAACAACAACACCAATAATTTTAAAACCTCTAACAACTATTATATCAAAGTCACTTATTTATTAGTTATTAGTTAAATTATCGTTGCACACATTTAAGGCACTATTTCTATATGTTATTGAGGCAGAAGGGGAAAAAGCTTTGCCCATTATCACTTTATGTCGTGAGATGTGGTCAAATAATACTATTGTCTTAGGATAGACATAAAATGTGATTTGACATTTGTTGATTATTTTCTCATGTCTCTGTCTTAAGCTGCAGTTTTGGGCATCAATTGTTCATGTAGTATTGGGCACAAAGGAGGATTGACTGCCAGAACAGCGACAGCTGCTTGAAAATGGAAGATCACGAAAATTATTTTAAATTAATAAAGTGGCTTCAGAAAAGGAAACTATTTAAAAGTAAAATGAAATGCAGTACATGCAAAACATAAATGTCTGTGAAAAGGAATAGGGTAGCAGTACACTACTATACGTGGTTAAGTGTTTTGTTTTTATATATACGATATAACTAACTATAACTATATGATATATTATCTGCCTAATAGTACAAAGAATACAGAACATGTGTTTTGCCCTTATTGTGGCTCATCAGGTGTATGCACTTTTGCATCCCCTTACAGGGACAGAACCTCGAATGTCAGCACTTGAGGTGAAGCCTCTGATGTTGCGCCATAGTGGCTGGTTTGCTTATTTGACTGGATGAAGATCAAAGTATTAAATTCTTAGGTCCGCGTTGCATTCTGATTATTTGGGTGGTTACCTACCAGGTAATGCCTGTGGTTGGTTGACCAGTTGGGAGACAATGAATCATGTATCTTAAAATCGTTTTTTATTCCTAAGCCTTTGGCTCCTACCAGGAATCATAATCAGAGGAAAATGATTAGTATATATCCATCCATCCATTATCCAACCCGCTGAATCCGAACAGGGCCACGGGGGTCCGCTGGAGCCAATCCCAGCCAACACAGGGCACAAGGCAGGAACCAATCCTGGGCAGGGTGCCAACCCACCGCAGGACACACACAAACACACCCACACACCAAGCACACACTACGGCCAATTTAGAATCGCCAATCCACCTAACCTGCATGTCTTTGGACTGTGGGAGGAAACCGGAGTGCCCGGAGGAAACCCACGCAAACACGGGGAGAACATGCAAACTCCACGCAGGGAGGACCCGGGAAGCGAACCCAGGTCTCCTAACTGTATATATATATATTTTCATGGCATTCGTAGTCTGAATCACAATCTGATTGAATGGGTGGGTACCTACCAGGTAACGCTTGTGGTTGGTCAGCAAGTCGGCTGAATGGGTTGGTCGACCACTCCTGGGGAGGGTAACAATGGTCTTGAATTTCCTCCATTTGTACACAGTCTGTCTGACTGTGGATTGGTGGGGTCCAAAGTCTTTAGGGATGGTTTTGTAACCTTTTCCAGCCTGATGAGCATCAACTACTCTTTTGCTGAAGTCCTCAAAAATCTTCTTTGTTCGTGCCATGATACACTTCCACAAACATGTGTTGTGAAGAGCAGACTTTGATAGATCCCTGTTCTTTAAATAACACAGGGTGCCCACTCACACCTGATTGTCATCCCATTGATTGAAAACACCTGACTCTAATTTCACCTTCAAACTAACTGCTAATCCTAGAGGTTCACATACTTTTGCCACTCACAAATATGTAATACTAGCAAAATACCTGCGCTTCGCAGCGGAGAAGTAGTGTGTTAAAGAAGTTATGAAAAAGAAAAGGAAACATTTTAAAAATAAAGTAACATGATTGTCAATGTAATTGTTTTGTCACTGTTATGAGTGTTGCTGTCATATATATACTGTATATATACACACACACACACACACAGACACATATCTATATATATACATATACACATCTACATATATATACTGTATATATATACACACATACACAAACATATATATATATATATACACATACATACATACGAGTACACACACATATATATATATACACACAGACACATATATATACATATATATACAGATCTACATATATATACATATCTGCATATATACACACATATATATATACACATACAGTATATATACATATCTACAAACATACATATACACATACATACATACATACATAGATATACATATACAGTATATATACATATCTACATATATATATACTGTATATAGCAAAATCCCAGCGCTTCGCAGCGACGAAGTACTGCTTTTAAACTTTTATTAAGAAGAAAAGAAAACCTTTCTAAACTGAGGGAAAATATACCAATAACTATCTGTTAAGGATCTCTTTGTATACCACGTTGTCAGTTCAGCACTCCGGTTGTAATATGACCAAGCTGTGCACTGAGATTACTCTTGAGAATGCAACGTATTGTTGTCCAGGAGAAAAGCAATGTTGCCTCAAATCAATGGCAACCTTTTGTAGGGTGTGTCCCTGAGACTTATTAATTGTCATCGCGAAGCAGAGCCTTACTGGAAATTTGAGGCATTTGAATTGAAATGGGAGATCAGAGGGTATAACGGTGATGCGAGGAATACATTCAGAGTGTGGTGCTCTGCTGTTTTTTTGTGTAGCTGCCTTCACACAGCTTCTCCGCTGCTTTATGAACGAACGCCATATAAGGCCGTCGTTTCTCCTTGCTTCGCGGTTCTGTACTGTTTTATTATTTGTTTATTACGATTGTTATAGTTATTGTGTAGCTATTTGAGACTTACTTTACTGTTCAGGTACCCATTTCCTTTATTTAATCCGCGGCTTGTATGCTATTATTTGTTCGTTTATGACGATTATAGATATTTATTGATTCCCTTCTTTAGCTGACTGCCTGCTCATATAAGGCGCTCCGCTGGTTTTTTGTGAAGCTGCCTTCACACAGCTTCTCTGCTGTTTTATAAACGAACGACATATAAGGCCATCTGTTTTCCTTGCTTCGCCAAGGAAGCTGCCTTTTTATTTAATCCACGGGTTCTCTGCTGTTTTATTGTTCGTTTATTACAGTTCTCTTTATATAGCACGTTGTCAGTTCAGCACTCCGGTTGTAATATGACGAAGCTGCGCGAGGTCACTCTTGAGAATGCAACGTATAGTTGTCCAGGAGAAAAGCAATCTTGCCTGAAATCAATGGCAACCTTTTGTAGGGTCTGTCCCTGAGACTTATTATTTGTCTTCGCGAAGCAGAGCTTTACTGGAAATTGGAGGCATTTGAATTGAAATGGGAGATCAGACCTTAGCCATCAGACCTTACTTTATTCTTTGTTAATTAGTATTACCTACTTCCATCCATCCATCCATTATCCAACCCGCTGAATCCGAACACAGGGGTCTGCTGGAGCCAATCCCAGCCAACACAGGGCAGAAACCAATCCCAGGCAGGGTGCCAACCCACCGCAGGACACACACAAACACCAAGGCCAATTTTAGAATTGCCAATCCACCTAACCTGCATGTCTTTGGACGGAAACCAGAGCACCCGGAGGAAACCCACGCAGACAACATGCAATCTCCATGCAGGGAGGACCCTGGAAGCGAACCCGGGTCTCCAAACTGCGAGACAGCAGCACTACCACTGTGCCACCATGCCGCCCTATTGCCTACTTTATATATGTACGAGGGATATCCAGAAAAAAAGGTTACAAGTGCCCTGGAGGGTGCAGGGAATTTTTTTTTCGAAGGTTGGCATACCTGCGTGTAGGGGGGTTCTAACGGTCAAAATAAGCCCGGGACCGCGTCAGTCAGTTGTGAAATGTCATCACAGCAAGTGAGTTCGTCAACCTCTGCTGAGGCCATTTGCTCCACCTACCGCCGATGCGAGATTTGTTCGGTCATCAAGTTCCTCACTTTGCGTCGCGAATCCGCGGCCGAGATCCATCGTCAGTTTGTGGGAGAATTGTGAAAGAATTCTTGGGTGGGAAACATTTTTCCAACAATGAGGAGGTGAAGGAGACAGTGGAGAAGTGGCTTTCGGAAGTGGAGCGGATCGTATTCGACGAGGGTACAAAAAAGCTGGTGCCCAGGCTGAAGAAGTGCATCGAAGTTGACGGCAATTATGTTGAGAAATAAACACATATTTTGGAACATACCCTGTAAATTTGGTTGAAATATATTCATTTTTCGATTTTTAACAGCTGTTGTAACCTTTTTTTCTGGATATCCCTCGTATATATATATATTTCTTTTTTCTTTCTTCATCTGTATCATAATTAGATTTAGAAGCAAGTTAGGCATAAATACAGCCCTATATTTGACTGGTACTCCATCCAGACCTACCTTCTGCCTTGTGGCCGATGCTGTATACCATGACTTGTAATGCGCAGGTTAAGAAAATGACTGAATGGACAATAAGATACACAACTTGGACAAATAATACACTTGGAATAGAATAGACCATGTTCTTGTCCATCAAATGACAATGAGGGAAGCAGGACAAAGAGGACAACCCAATATCAGCAGATTCTTTGTGTCCACCATAATCCGATGATTCAGGCGAGAGAACAGGTATAACTGTTTTTTGTCATTGAAAGTTCACAGTACTACAGATGATTCAATAGACTGTGTGGAAGGTTCATCACTGTTTGTACTGTACCGCATTAATATTTTTATAACTGCACATTAACTATTTGTAGAATTGTAGACTGCTACACAAGGGTGGAAGGAAAGCTGTGTTCACTCAGCAGCAAGAAGCTATTATAGTTAACATGGTCCGTCAAAACAATACCATTAAACTGAGAGAAATATAGCAACTAGTTATTGAAGACAACACAAACTTTGAAGGAATTAACAGTGTCAGCCTTCGACCGTGTATTCCAACAAAACAGGGGGTGCATGAAGCAAGTGTATAGAGTACCCTTTGAGTACAACTCAGAAAAGGTAAAAGAGCTGCAATTTCAGTATGTGCAAGTAAGTGTACATTCAGAGACATTTACAGTAGTTCAGATTGTTTATAATATACATGATATTACTGTATATATACTACTGTCAAGCTCAATGACATCACAGTATATACAATGTATATAAATCAAGAATGTATATACAGTAATGCACTTAACAGCATTGGTTTGCCTTTCTGTAGCACTTACAAAACTATATCTGTTTCTACATATAGAGAATGTTAGAAGTGGATTCCATGGACAGACCCCATGAATACATTTTTGTGGATGAAGCTGGGTTTAATCTCATAAAGAGGAGAAGGTGAGGCCAAAATATAATTGTCAGCAGGCCGTTGTTGAAGTTCCTGGCCAGTGGGGTGACAATGCAACACTATATGCTGCCATAAGTAACTGTGGGGTTCTATACTATCATGTTACGCTGGGGCCATACAACACCCAGCATCTTCTTACATTTCTTAGTGGTTGTTGATATGTCTTGTTTGGACTTGAGCAGCAGGATCATGAGCTGAACAAGCATCCTACCTATGTTATAGTTTGTAACATTTTCAGTTTTCATTGTGCTGATCAGATAAGAAAATGGTATAACATCAATGAGCAATTTATCAATATGTACTTTCCACCATGTTCCCCTTTCCTCGACTTGATAGAGGATTTTTTGTCTACATGGAGGTGGAAGATATATGACAGACAACCCTACACCAGGGTAAATCTCCTATAGGCCATAGAATTGGCCTGTGGTGACATAGGTATGGAGTTGTGTCAAGGCTGGATTCGGCACACGAGAGGGTTCTTCCCCCATTGTGTGGCGAGAAGGAATATAGCATGTGCCACTTATGAAGTGCTGTGGCCTGACCCAGCCCAAAGACGTGCTGTAGCTCAATGACCAATCAATCACTTGTTTACAGTCCTTTGATTTTGTCCCACTTACAGTGCATTATAGGCAGATAACTGTAATGTACTTTTTATTTACAGTATGAAAAATTCTGTCTTTTCCACAACTTTATTTTTACTTTATGTACAGTAAATACTGAATCCACTGAGTGATGAAATCTTTTTTCTTTGTTTTTTGGAGATACAAATTGCATTTATTGTATTGTAAATAATGAACATTTCTCATGGAGTTACTGCATATGCCCTGATCACAGTGTTTTCCATTTTTTGATGTAGTGTGAAGTGGCTGCACAGTAGCGTTATTATTTTGACTGCTTTGTGTATGATCTGAAGACACTGCTTGGTTTTGAGCACAGGTAAAACTGTTTTGAGACGATTGATTTTGCAAGAAGAGTCAGAGGTTTTGTGAAAGTAGTTTGAGAATGGGGTTTGTGTTTACTGTTTTGAGAAAAAGATTTAAGATTTCAGAAAATGTGTTTTATCAATTCAGAAAAACTGTAAAACTAAAATCAATTGGACTCAATCTAGAAAACAGACTAAACTTTTATTCACCACTAGGTGGCACACTTGGCTGAAAACTATTAGAACTGTCCAGAGATGTATTTGATGCATATTTTTGTAGTTTTACTATTTGCCAGATGTTTTACAGAATTTTAGCACCCATTTGAAGGCTAAAGTATCATATTATACTTTCTAAAACAACATAATATAGTCAATCAGCATTACTGAAAATTGATTTGGCTTTTAGCATGTGTACTGTTTTTTTTTCAAAGTTATTAAAGTTGATTTTATAAAGTTAAAAGGTTTTTTACTGTACAAACAAATTTCATATAATGGCAATATATGTTTAATCAGTTCATATTCTGATTTTTGTTTCTATTCATTCTGTAGGGAGGCCACCTAATAAAAATTGCAGATTTCAATATGCACTTAGTTTTATGCAAAATTTATAGCTCAAATTTTTTAAAAAAGTTTGCAAAATAATATGATCACATAGACCCTAAAGAGCATATGTTTGAAGTCTACTATTGCAAGGAAAATTGGCAATTAAAATTAATTGTGTAATTCTACTAGGGCAAAATTCACTATAAAGATAAGATTTGAGATTACAGAGTCTCAAAAGAAGGTGACAAAAGGTGGGCTCTTCCTCCTAAAATTACTCTTATAGCTGAGAAGCTTTATGAAGCCAGATGTACATTATTTATATGGCACCGTACAGTATTTTGTTTCAATTTTTTTTCTTACTAGTGAGTGTGTTGATCTGTAGAAAGGTCATGAAGAACTGCAAGAGGAAAGGGATCTTGTTGCCAGTGATATTTATTTAACAAAGTCATTGTTTGCATAAAACAGCAGCCATCAAATGTCCCATAGGTATAATGGACTTATGATTATGCAGTCCATAGTAAGTCAGTCATGGTCAGAGTTGATTTAACACATGTGAAAAATTATTTGCAACCAACAGACAATCCATATACAACTATTATACCATTCTAGTAAAGATTTAGTTTAATTACTTGGAGGTTAGTGATCTTGCTTATGTCTAAGTAGACCCCTAAACTTTCTGAGTGATATATTCAGAATGGTCCATTGGCCTCAAGCAAGATATGTTTCTATTACTGTTAGTGAGTCTGTCATTAGAGAAGAATTCCTGCTCCCACCCACACTCATTCACCCCAGGCCAAAAAACTGAGCCTGCGTGTTTTAGGGTGTGGGAGGACAAGAGAATACCTGGACACACAGGGAGTGTTTGGACTGAGAATCCAGTCTGGGTCCAGTGGAGTGATGATGTAGTAATGATTAATCTTGTACTACTGTGTGTTGTAGAATAAAAGCGAAAAGTTACGCAAAAGCAAAGCATATTGGGTAGTCTGGTGTTCAGACTGGGGTGTCAGAAAGCCTGTTCTGGTGTCTAAGCAACAAAATATGGCTCTAAAGGAAGGTAAGAAACAATTTGCAGAAACAGCTATTCCTGTGAATAATAAAAATGTCCTGGTTGAAAGTCCCTCATGCTTTCACTGTTACAGCATGTCCAGTTCAAAAATGCCTAGGTACTTTTGAATACACACTGTGCTCTACACACCATGCTTCTCCTTACCAGTTCCTCTTACAATCCAGAAATAATCTTGGCTTTGACCTCCTGACATAGCTGAGTACATTTAGTACTCAACAAGTTGGCTTCATACCAGCATTGGCCTCATAATGAGTGACCCAGTTTTTTATCAATCTCTGTGATAAACAATAGCTGGTGAACTTGAGACAGCTCCACATTTAACACAGGGTCTGTATAATTGCCACAAAAGATGCCTCATTAAAAAGGATCACTTTTTGAATAACAAACCCAGCCTCAGAGTATGCACAAACCAGTGTGTTTCTTTGTGCCAGGGTGGGTTACATTAGGAAGGGCATCTGGTGTAAAATTTTCCCAGATCAACATGCGGAGAACAATACAGATTTCCATACCGGATCGGTCAAGCCCCAGGTTAACAATGACCGCCACCAGTAGTGTTAGCCAAAAGGGTGCTGGCAGAAATTAGGGTACTGTTGACCAAAGAAGGAGAAGAGGGGAAGGGGGATGTGTCCGTAGAAAAGAGGAGAAGAGGAAGGTAAAGAGAGTGAAACTGAAGGTAGGAACTTTGAATGCTGGCAGTATGACTGGTAAGGGGAGAGAGAGAGTTAGCCGATATGATGGAGAGAAGGAAGGTTGATATATTGTGTGTGCAAGAGACTAAATTGAAGGGGAGTAAGGCCAGATTGATCGGAGGTGGATTCAAATTGTTCTATCATGGTGTGAATGGGAGGACAATTGGAGTAGGGGTTATTCTGAAGGAACAGTATGTCAAGAGTGTTTTGGAGGTGAAAAGAATGTCAGAGAGAGTAGTGATTATGAAGCTGGAAATTGGAGGTGATGGATGGAAAATGGATGTTGTTAGTGCATATGCCCAGCAGGTTTGGTGTGCAATGGATGAGAAAAAAGATTTCTGGAGTGAGTTGGATGAAGTGATGGACAGTGTATCCAAGGGACAGAAAGTGGTGATTGGAGCGGATTTCAACTGACATGTTGGTAAAGGGAACAGAAGAGACGAGGAGGTGATTGGTAGGTATGGTGGATAGTGGATTTTGCAAAAAAGATGGGCATGGCTGTGGTGAATACGTATTTTAAGAAGACGGAGGAACATAGGGTGACGTACAAGAGTGGATGAAGATGTACACAGGTAGATTATATCCTATGCAGAAGAGTCAATCTGAAGGAGATTAAAGACTGCAAAGTGGTGGCAGGGGAAAGTGTAGTTAGATATCATAGGATGGTGGTCTGTAGGATGACGTTGGAGATCAAGAAGAGGAGGAGAGTGAGGGCAGAGCCAAGCATCAAAACAAGGAGGAAGTAAGGACAGCTATGAAGAGGATGAAGAAATTATTATTTGATGCACTCCCAGACAGGCTTAAGGTGGAAAAGGACAAACAACTGTAACTGCCTTTACTTCACTATTAGCACGTAGACTTATCTTGCTCAACTGGTCAACTGGAAGAGTCCTAGCCCACCTCTTTTAAGTCAGTGGGTAATTGATGTTATATATTATATGAAATTGAGAAAAATGAAATTCTCACTTTGAGGATCTTTGCAAAACTTTTTAAAAACCTGGCAAGATCTAATCAATAACATTTTAGAATAAGTATTTCAATTGAGGAAGTGGATTCTCTTCTCTTATTTATTTTAATTATTATTTATTTATTTATTTATTTATTTATTTATTTATTTATGTATTTTGTGATAGACAGCTGCACAGTCGGGATGCCTGGGATGTGGAAGGACCGGGAGAGCGCCAGTACCTTCCCTGGTGTACGAGAGGGCGACTGCCCTGGGGTGCAGGGGAGCCACAAGATTGGAGCTAGGAGGCTCCACCCAGTTGGGGCACATGGCCACCGCCAGAGGATACCCAAACGTTCCAGGGAACTTGGACTGCGGCACTTCCGCCAAAACAGGAAGTGCTGCTAAACCCAAAGGCAAATACACCCAGTGTGCTTCAGGGTGTTCATGCAGCACTTCCGCCACACCCAGAAGTGCTGTAGGAAGCTCGTCAGGAACCACTTGGAGCACATCCTGGTACTGGATAAAAGGGGCCGCCTCACTCCATTCCAAGAGCCGGAGTTGGGAGGTAGTGTGACGGAGCATTGCGAGAAAGGAGTGGAGGTGGCAGGAAAAAGAAGATTGTAGCAGAGGACTGTGTGGGACTTGTGCATTGTGCTGTGTTGGAAGGTGAAAACAGCAATAAACATGTGTTTTGTTCATAGCTGTCTGGGTGTCTGTTCGTGGTCGAGGCCGGTCTTCACAATTTATTTACTTATTTATCCTACTATTAAAGTTTTACTACTATGTTTCCCTGAAAATAAGGCAGAGTCTTATATTAATTTTTGCTCCAAAAGATGCACTAGGGCTTATTTTCAGGGGATATCTTATATTTATTCATGTACAACAATATACATTTATCCAAATACAGTCATGTCACCTTCTGAAATGTCGTCATAACTCTCCACATTCAAACCCTGAATTCCAGCCTGAACTTCTTGCTACTCCAGCCGCTTTTAAGATCCTCCAGGATCGATGTGCGTGCTTTGATGTTTGATGAATGGTTCAATGTGGTGAAGCAAAATGCTGACATACAAATGTATTCATGTTGCTTTTATATTCAAGCATTGAATATTTCCCAAAGTACTGATACGATACATTTTAAAAGTCTGATATACCATCTTCTGTGCCGTCTTTTTTTTTTTTGCACCTTCACAACACCGCCAGAATGTACGACAGCGTATTTGAGCCACAGAGAAAAAATATAAGGACATAATGAAAATGTCTATTTTGTGATTAAAGTGGAAATTTTGGCTTTAAACTCGAAATGTCCACTTTAATCTTGTAGTTTACTTTATCATTAAAGCAGACCACCGTAAATGTCAGATAAATCGTTAAATTTGTTTAAATAATGAATACTGTTAATAGTTACACATATGGGGGTGGCACGGTGGCAGAGCAGAAGCGCTGCTGTCTTGCAGGTGAGTCATGTCCCTTGGTTTCTCCAAGTGGAGTTTGCATGTTTTCCTGGTGGGTTTCTACAGTGGGCTCAGTTTTCCATCCAAAGACATGAAGGTTTGGGGATTTGGTGACCCTAAAATGACGTTAGTGTATGTGGATGTTTGTGTTCACCTTGTGATGAGCTGAGGCCCTGTCCAGAGATTTTATTTCTGTCTTGCACCAATGCTGCTGGAATGGGTGCATCCCCAGATTGATAGATGTAATCATTAAACATCATTTTCAGAGATATTGTTGCAAGGTGTCCTCGGAATTTAATGAATGTTTCGGGCACAGGGTTCACATCGTGTGAAGTATAAACCTGGCCTTAGGCGCCTTACTTTTCTGCTGACAGTCTTGACTATTTTTGGGGTAGGGCTTATATTACAGAGCAGTCTGAAAATCATGCTTGGGCTCATTTTCAGGGTAGGTCTTATTTTTGGGGAAACACGGTATGTTGGCTTAGCTATCTTTCTCGTGGGTGGGGGTTGATTTGATGTGAACTTAGTTTAGTAAAATTTGACATGCTTGTATGTAATGTTATTTGCTTTTAATAAATTCAATAAAATGCTTATTAAATGCTATCTAATAGAAAAAGGAATAGGACCCTATACTTTAGCCTTTATCATGATACTCAGGCTCAGAATTCCATGGAAAAACTGTTAATCCAGAGTGTCTCACAGGATAAACTATTATGATCCAATGTACTGTTCTGAGCTTCAATAATGCTGCTGTCATCTGGTGGGTATAAGAAGATCATGCTGCAAAAATAAACATGACTATTTCTTTGCATTTTACCACTCTGTATTAACTTATCGATGTTCATGAGTCGGACAGACCTTTCAACCAAAACACACAAATTAAATACTGCAAAGGCAATTTTAGAACAAACTGAAACTGAACCATTAGTTAAATCAAGCAACAGTGATGACAGTGTGAATTGGTCATCAGATGTTGATAGTGAAACTGATGCATAAAGCATTGTTCGACCGAACTATGTGATATGCCTGGTGAATTCAGTAGCGTTAAGGTTCACCACAGTGCAACTAGGTCCATGGCAAAAGTGAAAGTGACTGCAGTCAAATGGTCAGACAAGAAATGCAGCAGCTGCCAATGATTGTGCCAAGGGAAATGTGGAAGTTACTAAGCCTTGCACTGTAGTTGTCTATAATAACACACAGGGGCTGGTTGCCCATACAGATCAGGCACTGACATTCTTCCCTCTCATGTCCAAGCAAAAGACAAAATATTAGAAAAGTGTGCAAAGGAACAAACTTCTACTGTTCCTATTGCAATGTGGGCTGTGAATTACTGACCGTTTCAAAGCATATCACATGGAGGAAATGTACTAAATATGCACCAGTACAGCAGTGCACACCAGACATGTCTTTCTTACTGTATTTATTCTGACATTTTGATATTTGCATGTTTCTGAGACACTTAATAACATTTTCTTTCATGGTTTTTGGTTCATTTTCCAGGGGTAAACATAACGCTAAGGAGGCTACAAGATGTATTAATATAACCTTTTTTGTCTGTGGTATCTAAACAGAAATAAACAACACAAGTTCCAGTGGAGTGCATTCACAAATAAAGATAGTCAAGATGTCAGACTAAAATGTCATTGAATAACGACAACAACCAATATTTATAAACCACCTTGCAAGTGGCACAATTAACTGGTCTAATAGCTTTTCTCACACTGTTTTACATGACCATTAAGGACCCGATTTTACAGAAAAAAAAACTTTTTTCATTACATCATTGTATAAAAGTAACCATATGTGCTTTGCAAGGTGGTGTAACATGAAGATTTCTTTGATGCACACGAAGAAACATCTATTGACAAGTCCAAATAAATTTACAACCCACAAAACATTTTCTGAAACCTTCTCATACGCATAACAAGTGTGATTCATTTCAGAGCCAGAGTATTTTGTGTCAGCTCTTCTGAGAGAGCAAAGGATTTTATTTTTAACTTTTGGGAGAAAGTTGCGACTTTTCAAAACATTTTATTTCCAAATGCAGCCAAGAACACGATGCAAAAAAGAAACTGAAAGCAGGAATAAAATTGAAAGAGATCAGATTAACCAGAAGATAATTTCACTTGAACAATAATACAAACTGAGAGGTACCTGACACCCCCGAGAAAGCAAATGTCTTTAGCTCCTCTGGTAAAATACTGTTAACAGGAGTGGCATTGTCACTTCTTTTCCTTTATTATCTCTTTGTTTTTTTGTTGTATATGTTTATTCATTTATAAATATTTTGCTTTTAGTATTTTGACGAAAAACAACTCATTGCCAAGAAAACTGAGGCTGTTTTCTTAATTGAATCAGAAAGGTCTGAATTGCCACACATAGTGGCTCAGTGCTTATTACTGCTACTTTGCAGGTCCTATGTCTGTATTTTGTAAGAGGTATTCCGTTAAAAGTTCACATTTTCAACTCTGTATTTTCTTTGTATGCGTGATTTTAAGCAATCCGGGGTTGGTTCCTACTTTGTGAATACTGCAGTATAGGAATAGGTGTTGGTTATTTGACATTTGGTAATGAACAAAACAGAAATGAATGGATGAATGGAACATACCACATAGAAGTTAAAACTATAGTAAATGGTTTGAAGATGCACTGTGTAATTCTAGTCAGTTCCAGTTTTTTCTTTTCTTAATTGGTTTATTAATCTTTCAATTACAATGGGTATCACTGAAAAGTTTTCAAAAGTCTGTTCAGTTAGTTTCACAATTTGTTTCATATCCTTTTCTCTGCATGTTTTTCAATTTCTTTAGAAAGCATGCAGTGTGTAGAGGGCCAAGTTTTTCTCAGAGAGAGAGAGAAAGGGAGAGAGGGAGGGGTGGGAAAGTGACCAAAAACACTGTTAACACAGAGAGTAGCTTCCTTCAAGAAATGGCAAGCACAGACACTGTTTACTTGAAGAGAAAAGTCAACCTTCTGGGATCAGTGTGCCTTATTGTAGGCACAGTGGTAGGAAGTGGGATTTTCATTGCTCCAAAAGGTGTCCTGAGAAACTCTGGCAATGTGGGAATGTCTCTTGTCGTCTGGTTGGCCACAGGAATTTTCTCTACATTTGGTAAGTAAAGTAACACTTTGGTTTAGAAAGCCAGGGTTAAATCTCATGCATAAGCCATAAAATATTTAAATGATACATACATTAAATATTTCATGAACATTTTGTAACTTGCTGAAATGAGCTATAAACTTTTTAAAATTTGATTAAAGAACTTGGTGAATTGGCAGTCTTATTTTATTTGTTTTTTGAGCAGCATGGTCTGCGGAGAGAGTGTCAACCTTGTCGAGAGGTTTACTGACCTTGGCAGTGACATTCATGTCTGCTGGTGACTCTTCCTATGAAGTCTGTAGACGGATTGAGAGAGCATGGGGGGTCATGAAGTTGCTGGAAAGCGGCGTATGGTGCTCCCAATATCCATGCCGAAGGACACGGGTCCAAGTCTTTAGTGCCCTGTCTTGTTATATGGTTATGAGACATGGATGCTATCCAGTGACCTGAGACGAGGACTGGACTCCTTTGTTACTGTGTCTCTCCGGAAAATCCTTGGGTACCGTTGGTTTGACTTTGTGTCGAATGAGCAGTTGGTCATGGAGTCCCGAATGAGGAACAGTACCTACATTGTGAGGGAGCGTCAGTCACGGCCATGTGGCGCGTTTCCCCAAGGGTGATCCAGCTCGTAAGATCCTCATTGTTGGGGATCCGAGTGGCTGGACCAGGCCAAGGGGTTGCCCACGTAACACCTGGCTGCGGCAGATAGAGGGTCATTTCCGGAGGGTGGGACTGGACCACTTGTCTGCCTGGGGGGTTGCCAACCGGGATCCCGAGCTGTTTGGCTGTGTAGTGGGTGTGGCAATGGACTGTACCAGTGCACGCTCCCCAACTTGACTTGACTTGACTTGATGGTTGTGCATTGTTTACTGTTGCTTCTTCACAGATCTAGCATCCTGAGTTCAAATTCTGTGCCTGATCATTGTCATTATGGATATTTTATGTCTGCATGGGATTTCCTCCAGGTACTCTGGTTTCTCTCTCACATCTCCACACGGGTCTGTTAGGTTCAGTGTTGTGCATGAACTAGTTCAAAAGAGCATGTTCATTGAACAAGCTCATTTTTCTAAGAACGGTGAACTTAACGTAATGTATTTTCAAGTGAAGAAATTGAACGTGAGCTAATTCAGTTTTATGTGACATTCTCGATATGGTTTAGGTCCAGATTAAACGTTTTGCCGTACCCTTTAATGTAGAGGTAGAGCCGAATCTGAATACAGTATTTGGATTAGCACAGTGGATTTTTACGACTGTTAATTTCGTACAAATTTGTGTTTGGAAAAAATAATGTAAAAACAAATAGACACTGTCTGTGTCTGCCTGTTTGTGCTTAAGCTGCACCCCCGCTAGACATGAGCACGTGGTGAAGCTCTACTTTTGCTTTTAGGAAAATGTTGAACTTCACGAGGCCACTTTATATTTTTCCCTGTTGGCCATGCAAGATGTGACGCAAGTTTTGACCGGCAGCGTAAAGGTTAGTTAACCTACACGCTGGTTCCACAATCACCATTTGTGTCACACAGTTGGAAATAGAGCCATAATTTATATGTATACTAGCATCTATCTAATTTCTTTTTTGACCTCAAGGATATTAGCATATATGGTCATGCATGTTTGTTGCTGGGTATAACTCAATATAAGTGTATTTAAATAAAAAAAGTCTTCATAATTATTGTATTTTACTCAAGAACACTGTAATAGCCTAATATAAGGCATGCAAGATTGAAAAAAGTAAACTGAAGGGTCATTTAGTCTCACTCCTTATAAAATAAAAAATAGCTGAACTTGAATTAGTTCAAAATTGAAATGGTGAACCATGAATGTGAATTTATCCATTTTAATCTGTGCAAACTGAACTTTGAGCTAGTTCTTGTGAGGTGTGAACTTGCACAACACTGGTTAGGTTAAGGGGCAATTCAAAACTGACCTAAGTGTGCATGTGTGCTTTAGCCCTGAGATGAAGTGGAGTTGTATCAGGACTGTTTCCCACCTTATCCCAGTGCTGATGGGATAGGCTGTGGCACCACATTACCCTGAATTAGATTACGTTGGTTTGAAAATGTTATTTTCTAAGTGTTTTTAGCACCTGATGGGAGTGTAAAACTTTTTTTTGTTTGTTTTTTTGTAAAAAGGGCCATGAATAATCATACAAATTATTAACCTCTCTCATCCTCACATTTCATGTCCAAGTTTTTTCTTCTTTCTGGAATCATAAAATAAATCATTCATGCAAAAATATACAAAATAACATTTTCCCGTTTAATCAAAATCAGAGTTATGAGGAGATAGTGTACATTCCTGCAGCATCAGGAAACAACTCTGAACAGGGCAGTAATCCATTTTAGGGCCTAGTAGAAACATCTATGTACTGTATCTTCTTAAATGATACCTAGAAATGATCACACAGTATAATGCATATTTTATACACAATACATTTACAAATACGTTTGTTACAATATACAGTATAAAGTGAAATATATGTCTGATTATGTTACAAATATACATTTGAACTATGTATACTTTATATTGAATAAGTTTGTTCTGTAATCCTGAATGGAATAAACAGCTTTGAAAACCTTGAATCGTTAGCCACTTCCACATGTAAAACGTGGAACATTAACAAGCTATCTAATCTTAGTTTATTCCTAAATCACTCAATGCAGATTTAGAGTCTCCAGTCACTGTAGCCTTGAAATGAAATCTGGCTGGGGCATCAGTCCAGTTTGTGTTGTTCGAAGATAGAAATTGGGATAGTCAGGAGGACTGTTAAGTATAACACAAAAACTCAACTGTCAAACATGTAAATTATTATAAATAACAAATAGCAGTGAACAGGAATACATATGAATGAATGAAATATTATTGCCAAGCAATACAGTTGCAGTTGTGCTTGAACGTTTGTGAACCCTTTAGAAGTTTCTATATTTCTGCATAAATATGACATAAAACATCATCAGATTTTCACTCAAGTCCTAAAAGTAGATAAAGAGAAACCAGAAATGAGACAAAAATATTATACTTGGTCATTTATTTTTTGAGGAAAATGATCGAATATTACATATTTGTGAGTGGCAAAAGTATGTAAACCTCTAGGATTAGCAGTTAGTTTGAAGGTGAAATTAGAGTTAGGCGTTTTCAATCAATGGGATAACAGTCAGGTGTGATTGGGCACCTTGTGTTTGTGGAAGTGTATCATGGCACGAACAAAGGAGATTTCTGAGTACCTCAGAAAAAGAGTTGTTGATGCTCATCAGGCTGGAAAAGGTTACAAAACCATCTCTAAAGAGTTTGGACTCCACCAATTCACAGTCAGACAGATTGTGTACAAATGAAGGAAATTCAAGACCATTGTTACTCACCCCAGGAGTGGTCGACCATCAAAGATCACTCCAAGAGCAAGGCGTGTAATAGTCGGGGAGGTCACAAAGGACCCCAGGGTAACTTCTAAGCAACTGAAGGCCTCACTCACATTGGCTAATGTTCATGTTCATAAGTCCACCATCAGGAGAACACTAAACAGCAATGGTGAGTGATGGATGAGACCAAAATAGAACTTTTTGGTTTAAATGAAAAGCGTTATGTTTGGAGAAAGGAAAACACTGCATTCCAGTATAAGAACCTTATCCCATCTGTGAAACATGGTGGTGGTAGTATCATGGTTTGGGCCTGTTTTGCTGCGTCTGGGCCAGGAAGGCTTGCCTTCATTGATGGAACAATGAATTCTGAATTTAATCAGAAAATTCCAAAGGAAAATGTCAGGACATCTGTCCATGAACTGAATCTCAAGAGAAGGTGGGTCATGCAGCAAGACAACGACCCTAAGCACACAAATTGTTCTACCTAAAGAAGAATAAAGTTAATGTTTTGGAATGGCCAAGTCAAAGTCCTGACCTTAATCCAATCGAAATGTTGTGGAAGGACCTAAAGCGAGCAGTTCATGTGAGGAAACCCACCAACATCCCAGAGTTGAAGCTATTCTTTACGGAGGAATGGGCTAAAATTCCTCCAAGCCGGTGTGCAGTCATGATCAAAAGTTACCGGAAACGTTTAGTTGCAGTTATTGCTGCAAAGGGGGGGTCACACCTGATACTGAAAGCAAAGGTTCACATACTTTTGCCACTCACAAATATGCACTATTCGATCATTTTCCTTAATAAATAAATGACCAAATATAATATTTTTGTCTCATTTGTTTAACTGGCTTCTCTTTATCTACTTTTAGAACTTGAGTGAAAATCTGATGATGTTTTAGATCATATTTATGCAGAAATATAGAAAATTCCAAAGGGTTCACAAACTTTCAAACACAACTGTATTAGGAAATTATCTTGGTATTACAGCCATAAATACAACAGTAGTAATATTTGTCTATAATTATCTTATAAACCCTATAAACCTATCTAACAGAAAGTACAATGTACAATGTATGACATGACCACACCATTATATACAAGAGAAGGGAATGGTAATATAGTACACTTTGCACATTAAATCCACAAAACAGTACAACAGCATATAGAATAACATTCATTACCAATGCTCTATAAGAGCACTAAAATTTGAATCATTAGCGGTATCACACTACAAAACTGAAGATAACGCGCACATACTGTGAATGACTCAAGCTTGCTCTGATTTTCTTAAAATCGTGCAATTGAAGACTACAATTGAAAATTGCAGGATATGTTGCGTAGTGTGACACCAGCTTAAGACAGAAGGTCTTCTCTTAAAAACTGCTTTTGTGTTCGGAGTTAGTTCATTTGAGTCTGTTTCTATCACAACATATTTTAAACTCTTTTTAATCTAACCCAGGCCCTTCATGCTTGTCTCTTGAGAGTAAATAATCAATAATCATTTCTTTAGTTTATAAAATATTTTGTGATTTGTTGTAGATCATATATGATTACATCTTGCCTGAAGAAGGGGCCTGAGTTGCCTTGAAATCCAATAAAAGCCAATAAAAAATGTCATTTTGCTTGACCTCTCATTACGTCCATAATGGCTAATATGGTACAACACCCTAGAATTGTTGATCATTTAAAAGAAAACTTTCAGAATAATTAAATTCAATTGTTAAAATTGTTACAGTAGTTGCCGTGAAATTGTATTTTTTACAGTACTTCCCCAATCTAAGATGACTGAAAAATTGATTGTTGTTAATTTAACAAATTTTTAACCTGTTTATGCAGTTCAAAATCATGTTGTCAGTAGTTTTTTATTGTTAAATACTGTCACAAATGCATTCATTTACAGTTTACAGGTGCCGGTCATAAAATTAGAATATCATGACAAAGTTGATCTATTTCAGTAATTCCATTTAAAAAGTGAAACTTGTATATTAGATTCATTTATTACACACAGACTGATGTATGCCAAATGTTTATTTCTTTTAATTTTGATGATTATAACTGACAACTAATGAAATTCCCAAATTCAGTATCTCGGAAAATTAGAATATTGTGAAAAGGTTCAATATTAAAGTCACCTGGTGCCACACTCAAATCAGCTAATTAACTCAAAACACCTGCAAAAGCCTTTAAATGGTCTCTCAGTCTAGTTCTGTAGGCTACACAATCATGGGGAAGACTGCTGACTTGACAGTTGTCCAAAAGACGACCATTGACACCTTGCACAAGGAGGGCAAGACACAAAAGGTCATTGCTAAAGAGGCTGGCTGTTCACAGAGCTCTGTGTCCAAGCACATTAATAGAGAGGCGAAGAAAGGACAAGATGTCGTAGAAAAAAGTGTACAAGCAGTAGGGATAACCGCACCCTGGAGAGGATTGTGAAACAAAATCCATTCAAAACTGTGGGGGAGATTCACAAAGAGTGGACTGCAACTGGAGTCAGTGCTTCAAGAACCACCACGCACAGACGTATGCAAGACATGGGTTTCAGCTGTCGCATTCCTTGTGTCAAGCCACTCTTGAACAAGAGACAGTGTCAGAAGCGTCTCGCCTGGACTAAAGACAAAACTGCTGCTGAGTGGTCCAAAGTTGTGTTCTCTGATGAAAGTAAATTTTGCATTTCCTTTGGAAATCAAGTTCCCAGAGTCTGGAGGAAGAGAGGATCCACGTTGCTTGAGGTCCAGGGTAAAGTTTCCACAGTCAGTGATGGTTTGGGGTGCCATGTCATCTGCTGGTGTTGGTCCATTGTGTTTTCTGAGGTCCAAGGTCAACGCAGCCGTCTACCAGGATGTTTTAGAGCACTTCATGCTTCCTGCTGCTGACGAACTTTATGGAGATGCAGATTTCATTTTCCAACAGGACCTGGCACCTGCACAAAGTGCCAAAACTACCAGTACCTGGTTTAAGGACCATGGTATCCCTGTTCTTGATTGGCCAGCAAACTCGCCTGACCTTAACCCCATAGAAAATCTGTGGGGTATTGTGAAGAGGAAGATGCAATACGCCAGACCCAACAATTCAGAAGAGCTGAAGGCCACTATCAGAGCAACATGGGCTCTCATAACACCTGAGCAGTGCCACAGACTGATCGACTCCATGCCACGCCACATTGCTGCAGTAATCCAGGCCAAAGGAGCCCCAACTAAATATTGAGTGCTGTACATGCTCATACTTTTCATGTTCATACCTTTCAGTTCGCCAACATTTCTAAAAATCCTTTTTTTGCATTGGTCTTAATTGATATTCTAATTTTCCGAGATACTGAATTTGGGACTTTCATTAGTTGTCAGTTATAATCATTAAAATTAAAAGAAATAAACATTTGAAATACATCAGTCTGTGTGTAATGAATGAATCTAATATACAAGTTTCACTTTTTGAATGGAATTACTGAAATAAATCAACTTTGTCATGATATTCTAATTTTATGACCGGCACCTGTAAATATGTGTCTGAACATATGATGAAAAGAAACATTTCAAATCAGAAGAAACAATTTAGTCAATCAAGATCACAACATATAGTTAATATGTCCCCAATTGAGGGTTTGGGTTTACCTACCTGGTGCCTTATGCTCCTGGTCTGTGTTTCTACTTCATGACTTGTTTGTTTATTTCACATTGCTTGCTGAATATGGTTCCCTTACATTAGCAGTGATGTCTCTGTGCTAATTTAGGTACAAGAATTAAGAGGTCTGGTGGGCATTACATTTTTCTCTTGGAAATGTGAGCCCAACACCAGCATTGCTGCCTATGCACCCTTAATGTGGTGGTGGGGGTGAATCAGGCACATTGGGCAGAAGGTTGTAAAGAAGACCTTTGGGGGAGGCATGGTCTGTTGCTGTGGTTTTGGAGGGTTGTCATGGAGGATACTGTTAAAAAAGGCTGCGAAAAGCAAGAAGGAGAGGAAAAAAAGAAAAGGGAAAAGGTTTTCAACATATACTGATATATGTGAGAAAAAAACAGCAATCGTTGACTATCCATGACCAGAGGAAGGATTGCCTCACCTGCTTACGGAGGTGGCCACCTCAAAGACTTTGCCAGCTGATCCACTCTAAAGTAGAAACAGATGGGACAGTCAGGAGAAATTATAGTGGGTGTGATAAGAGTAATCCTTGCTTATCTGGGGTAGCACGTTTGGAGACTCTGGGGAAAAAGAGAACAAGGAAAATGGACTGATACCATCATTAGTGTCTGCAAACTGCCTGGATTTTGGGGTTTGTCAGGAGCGAAGTGTTTTCTTTCTTTTAAGTTATTTACATACTGTACTTGTGGGGATGTGAGAAAGGGAGGTGCGTTCAAGAATTTGGTTACTGTCATTTATGTTTGTATAGTTTTTTATATAAGATTACTTTAATATAGTTATTTTCACCTTGTATGTTTCTCATGGTTATTTTACTGAGATTGTGTAAGTTATATTATTTACTAGCAAAATACCCGCGCTTTGCAGCGGAGCAGTAGTGTGTTAAAGAAGTTATGAAAAAGAAAAGGAAACATTTTAAAAATAACGTAACATGATTGTCAATGTAATTGTTTTGTCACTGTTATGAGTGCTGTTGTCATATATATATATATATATACACACACACAGACACACACACATATAAACATATATACATATACATATAAACATATCTACATATACACATATCCACACATACACATATCTACACATACACATATCTATATATATATACATATACACATCTACATATATATACATATATATACACAGATCAACATATATACATACATACATACATACAGATAAATATACATATATACACACATACACACACATATATATATATACACATATACATATATATATATATATATATATACATATCTACATATATATATCTATAAACATACATACATACATATATATCTACACATATATATACTGTATATAGCAAAATCCCCGTGCTTCGCAGCGATGAAGAACTGCTTTTAAATTTTTATTAAGAAGAAAAGAAAACCTTTTTAAACTGAGGGAAAATATACCAATAACTATCTGTTAAGGATCTCTTTGTATACCACGTTGTCAATTCAGCAGTCCGGTTGTAATATGACCAAGCTGTGCACTGAGATTACTTTTGAGAATGCAACGTATAGTTTTGTTCAGGAGGAAAGCAATGTTGCCTCAAATCAATGGCAACCTTTTGTAGGGTGTGTCCCTGAGACTTATTAATTGTCATCATGAAGCAGAAGCAGAGCCTTACTGGAAATTTGAGGCATTTGAATTGAAATGGGAGATCAGAGGGTATAACAGTGATGCCAGGAATACTTTATGCTTTACAAATGAACGCCATATAAGGCCATCGTTTCTCCTTGCTTCGCGGTTCTGTACTGTTTTATTGTTCGTTTATTACGATTCTTATAGTTATTGTGTAGCTATTCAAGACTTACTTTACTGTTCAGGTACCCATTTCCTTTATTTAATAAGCGGCTTGTACGTTATTTTTTGTTCGTTTATTACGATTATAGATATTTATTGATTCCCTTCTTTAGCTGACTGCCTGCTCATATAAGGCGCTCCGCTGGTTTTTTGTGAAACAGCCTTTACACAGCTTCTCCGCTGTTTTATAAACAAACGACTTATAAAGCCATCACCTTGTCAATTGTGTAATGCGTTTTTTGAACAGGTTTGATGCTTGGAAGTGATCACTCGTACTGTGTTCAGTCAGTTCACGTGAGCTGCTCTCTTGTGTGATGTTGCAATGTCCACGGCTTTATTTAATGTTAGCTAAGACCCGGCACTTAAAAGTTTCTCGCTACAGCAATTTTAACTCCGTTACAAAGTGATCCAAAGTCTCGTTTATACCTCGTGTCTTCTCATTAAACTTGTATCTCGTGAAGTAAGTATTCGGCGGTTTTCTTCAGCTCTCTTTGGGAGCTCTTCCTTCTTTTCTACGTACTGCTGTCACAGCCAGTTCATGTGATTACGTGGGAGGAGTGATGATGTCACACGCAGCTCCGCCCCCCGGCCATTGCGCTAACGTTCATTACAGTAGATGGAGAAAAATAGGTTCCAGTTATGACCATTACGCGTAGAATTTCGAAATGAAACCTGCCCAACTTTTGTAAGTAAGCTGTAAGGAATGAGCCTGCCAAATTTCAGCCTTCTACCTATACGGGAAGTTGGAGGATTAGTGATGAGTGAGTCAGTGAGTCAGTGAGTGAGTCAGTGAGTCAGTGAGGGCTTTGCCTTTTATTAGTATAGATCATATCAGTATCGCAGGAAGGGGTTTGAGTGCATTTTGAGGTTGACCTGCTATCTGACTCACATACACCACCTTTAGTGGTGATGTTTAGCGATATCTTCTGGGAAAGGTCGAAATGTTATAAACTCATAAGCCATCTTAAAGTCCTTAAAGGGCCACATATCTTAAAAAGATTATGGGCAATAATAGGCAGCCTGTTCACTTTTAAGTTCATAATCGAGCTTAAATCTGTCATGTGTACACCGTACTATGAGATTGTTATTTTCATAACACCCACAGACTTTATAAAGATGGCAGTACAATACCAATGAGAAAGAAAAAACATTATTAACTGAAATGTAAGCTATAATAAGAATGTGCTGTGCATTAATTGACAGTATAACATTAATCCTTTTATAAGCTGAGAAAAGATTCTCAAATTGTAACTGCCACATAGCTGTTGAAGTGTTGTAACCCTGATGGTGCAGAAGAATAGGGAAGTACATGTTTTGCAAAGTGCTGTCTCTGTAAAACTAGCAATAGCTGAATTGCATAGCTTAATTTGGATGGGGAACCTGGGACTTTGGGCATGCTGACTACCGTATACTTCTGCACGTACTGATTTAATGTGTCATCTTAAGCTATTTGCAAACTCTGTGTGACCTCAAATTGAACTGACATAATTCCTCTTTTTGTTTAGTAAACAAACTGGTTGTCTGGACGATCCCGCTCAAGGAGTCGCTTGGCCGTCTCTGTCCCCGTATTGGCCACCAAAAACTGTGGACGCTGAAGTCGGAAAAAAAATGGGAGTCAAAAACACCAATTAAAATAAAAAGCAATAATAGTTCTTCTTTGACACATCGATTCCTGTTAAATCAGCTGTGTCCAGTTAACTTATTGGGAAGAGGTCTCATGACCAAACTGTCTGTTTCAATCTCCTTACCTGAAAAAGGATTCTATTGCTCCATTCCTAAGCTCCTGTGCCAAACTCTCCGACCACCTTGCCCTTTTGCTGCCTGGACCCTAAACATTTCCCCACACACCCTCCTCCTTAAAGCCCTCCATACTTTCCCTTCCTGCCTTTTTCTCCACCTCCAAGTCCCGACACTCTCAACTGTACTGCCCAATTTTTCCCCACTGAAGGTCCCTTGGTTAGAATCTTTCCTCTCATCAGCTATTTGCCCAGCGAGTCTTTACATCCCTTGTATTTTCATCTCACCCACTAAAGCTGCTGCTTCAGTTCACCTCACACACTTACAGAGCAATTTCGATTTAGGAGGTGCAGTCCCCCATGTTTCCCTGGCAAAATCTAACACTGCTCGTTGGGTAGAAATTGGGGAATGGGTTGAAACATGTCAAAATAGGACTGATTGGACTTTTGTCGCACCAGGAATTTTTGTCACCCCGATCACCTGGTTACTAAGGTGTCAATCCAAATCAACCTGACAGTCATTCGTTCCCTTTGTCACTCATCTCCTTCTCTGTATTCCCTGCAAACCGACTCTTTACCTTGGCTGTCCACAATTCCTGACACTCTGTGGTCTCAGGGAAAAAGCGATTTTGGCAGGATAGCAAATTGTGAACCCTTAGTGGTCTTCCCAAAGTCATCCTTCTGTCCTCGCCGTGCACAATATCCTCTTTCTCCCGAGGCTGAACTCGGAATTGCTGCTGTACATAAAGATTTAGTTGAACGGGGATGCTATTATTCCAATTAAGTATTCTCCTGTTAACTCTCCCATTCTGCCAGTAAAGAAAGCGGATGGATCTTGGCGCTTCGTCCAAGACTTCAGACAAGTCAATTCTGCTATCTTCCCTGGAGCACTGATCATATCTAATCCGTCCACTATTCTGTCTACATTCCCTCCATCTGCATGTTATTTCTCAGTTATTGACCTCGCAAATGCTTTCTTTTTTATTCCTGTACACCCTGATTTGCAATTTTGGTTTGCTTTTACTTTTCAAAATCGCCGCTGGACCTGGACCATTATGCCACAAGGTTGTACAGAGGCTCCTTGTGTATACGGACAGGCGCTTGCTCAAAACCTGGAAGGCTTCTGCCCTAACAGGGGAAGTGAGTTAATACAGTACATCTACTATTTATTGCTCTGTAGCAATACAGAGGAAGCATGCGCGCAAGATACGGAATCATTATTAAGATATCTTGCGGAAAATGGCCACAAAGTCTCTAAAACAAAGCTGCAGCTAATTCAAACCACTGTCAAGTACTTGGGGCATGACATCACTTGTGGTACCAGAGCTCTGTCAAAAGACCGTATAACCACTATCCAAAATCTTCCAAGACCGGTCACAAAACAACAGGTTATGTGTATGCTAGGCATTCTTGGTTATTGTCAACAATGGATCCTAAATTTTTCTGAACAAGCACAGCCCTTACAAAATCTAACTAACACTGTCGACCTTCCTCTTTCTGGTCACATACAGTGGAATAAGCAGGCTGATAAGGTTCTATGTGATTTAAAAAGTGCCCTACTTTCTGCGCCTGCTTTAGGACTCCCCGACTATTCTCGTCCATTTACTTTGTTCGTGGACGAAAAGGGGGGATATATGAATGCAGTATCAACACAACTCCATGGAGAAAAGCAAAGGCCAGTAGCCTATTTTTCGAAAAAAAGCTGGATCCAGTGGCCGCTACAATGAAAGCAGTGCTACAACAACAGAGGCCATATTAGCATGCTCTGATGTTTTTCTCATGAGTCTATTAACTGTTAAGGTACCACATGCTGCATATTCCATCCTAGTACAGGCAAGAACATTTGACAGGTGTGCTTACAGTAGTGAAGTGTCAAGCTCACAGTGAGTGAGGGAAATGCGCAAGCAGACATATGGGCATAGAAAGCCGCCCAGGATCCTATTTCACCAATAACCTCTTTATTTCTATAATAGGAGGAGGAACAAGAGTTACACAAGGATGCAGTTTATTTCTACAAACTGTAGCAACAGAAAAGGAGATAAAGACGTGGCAGAAAGAGGGATCAGAAAAAGATCCAAAAGGAATTTGGATCCATCCATTAACTAAATATCTTTTCCTCCCAAAAGCTTTGTTTCCAGGTATTGCAAAGGCTGCGCATGGTCTGGCCCACGCTTCCAGAGATGCAATGATGGCACAGGTGCAATAATCCTGTCACGCCCCGGGGTTTTCCAACTTTGCTGATCAGCTGTGTAAGAGGTGTACACTATACCAAAGATTTAATGTAGGAAAAGGCTTGCAGGTAAGTCCAGCTGTAACACCAAATGCTGGAAGGCCCTTTGAACATCTGCAGATAGATTTTTTTTTATTTATAACTAACCCCGTCTAATGGGTATAAATATTGCTTAGTAATCATCTACGTTTTCTCACGCTGGGTGGAGGCTTTCCCATGCTGGAACGCAGATGCCAAGTCAGTGGCCAAAGCGCTAGTTAAAAAAAAAAATCATCCCACATCTGGGGTTTGCCTCAGAAATTGCAAGTAAATACTCTGTTACAACAGCTGTCTCAGTGGCTGTAGATTGATGTCCGCCACTACTGCAAGTATCTACAGAGTGGAGGGATAGTGGAGCATATATATTCCACCTTAAAATTTAAAATTGGCAAACATTTTTTAACAAATAGGCCTATCTTGGCCTGATGCATTGCCTTTGGCTCTGGCTGGTCTGTGGGGAAGGACTCATCACCAGATAAAACTCTCTCCGTTGGAGATTCTTACTGGCCGCCCAATGTTAATGTGCTTTCCGCTTTGTAAAACTACTCTCCACATGGTCGACAATGATTTTGCATCTTACTTTCAGGTCTGCGTAGTGCCTTACAGATAGAATGCATGAAGAAGTGAGGAAAACGTGGTGAACTACCTCATTATCTGAAACGTAAATTTCTATACCAATTGGGATTTGGGCTCTCATTAGAGACACACGGTGAAAACACTGGCACCAGCCCAGGTGGAGAGGACCATTCCAGGTGTTGCTTAGCACCCCACGTGCCGTGAAAGTTGAAGGACTCCTTTCTTAAATGCACGTCTCTCACTGTAAAAAGTGGACTGAATCATTAAGCTGTTATTTTTTGGACTTTCTGTGTTGGGACTCTGTCAAGGGATTATTCCCTCTTTCCTAGAGGGTAATCTGTGGTATAAGTGGTAGAAGGTTACTGTTACACAATTAAGAACAGATTCTTGTTATGCATGTCCCACTGCTAAACCCTATCTCCTAGTTGCATCACTTCCCAATGACCTTTTTCAATTGTGATATTTTTAAGGATGCACATAGCTTTCCTAGTCGTCCTTTCAAGTATATCTTAATGTCAGGAAGTACACGCTAGAAATGCTCCTAACTGAAAAGTGAAGATTGTGTGTGTTGTGTTCAGCAACAATTGCTGTTCTTTTATTCCTAACAACACTGCCCCGGATGGTTCCATTACCCGTGCTTTAGCTGGCATCACCTCCCTATCTATCGAATTAGCAGAAAACTCAGGAATAACTAACCCTCTTGATGAACTCTTCTAAAAATGGTTCGATTCTTGTGCTGGTTGGATTAAGACAAGACTGTATTCACAACAGCCATTATTTCCCTAGCAATTCTCATGCTTTTTGATTGTTGTCTTATCCCGTGCATTCGAGCCCTCCTACAAAGGTTTATTAACACCTCCATTACTAGGGCTTATCTCCTCAGCGCTGACCCTTACTCCCAGTACAAACTTTTTCTCTCATTCCCCGACCTCTTTCCCAACTATGTTGATGCAGAAGTCTAATTAACAAAGTGCAAATTTTATGTGCAAAGGGGGGAACTGAGAAAGAAAAAACATTATTAACTGAAATGTAAGCTATAATAAGAATGTGCTGTGCATTAACCAACAGTATAACATTAATCCTATATTGGAATATACTGGAATTAACATTCTGAGCTCAACTGCTCTGGGATACCAAGGTGTTGAGCAGCCAGTGAGTATGAACTGCGGTGCACACCAGTGGAAATTGGTAAGCAGAGATGTAGACATGCAGGTTTTCCTTAGATGAAGAATTTCTATGGGTGTAAAATGCATAACGCCCCTTGTTATGCCCAAATAACTCAATTTTAGTTTCATCAGTCCACAGCACCTTATTCCAAAATGAAGCTGGCTTGTCCAAATGTGCTTGAGCATACCTCAAGCGGCTCTGTTTGTGCTGTGGGTGGAGAAAAGGCTTCCATTGCATCACTCTCGCATGCAGCATCTCCTTGTGTAAAGTGTGCCGAATGGTTGAACGATGCACAGTGACTCCATCTGCTGCAAGATGATTTTATAGGTCTTTGGTGCTGGTCTGTGAGTTGACTCTGACTATTCTCACCATTCGTCAATTCTGTCTATCCAAAATCTTTCTTGGTCTGCCACTTCGAGCCTTAACTTGAACTGAGCCTGTGGTCTTCCATTTCCTCAATATGTTCCTAACTGTGGAAACAGACAGCTTAAATCTCTGGGACAGCTTTCTGTATCCTTCCCCTAAACCATGATGGTGAACAATCTTTGTCTTCAGGTCATTTGAGAGTTGTTTTGTGACCCCCATGTTGCTACTCTTCAGAGAAAATTAAAGGAGGAGGGAAACTTACAATTGACCCCCTTAAATACTCTTTCTCATTATAGGATTCACCTGTGTATGTAGGTCAGGGGTCACTGAGCTTACCAAACCAATTTGAGTTCCAATAATTAGTTCTAAAAGTTTTGGAATCAATAAAATGACAACGGTGTCCAAATGTATGCACCTGCCTGATTTTGTTTGATCAATTATTGCAAACTTTCTGTAAATCCAATAAACTTAATTTCACTTCTCAAATATCACTGTGTGTGTCTCCTATATGATATATTTAACTGACATTTTTTATCGTAACAACCAATGATTTATACAGGAAAATAATGACTATTAACAAGGTTGCCCAAACTTTTGCATCCCACTGTATTTTACAATTACTACAGAAATGCAACAAGCTTCAACAATCTCTGAGCCCCGAGTCTCTTGTCATTTTCTGACTGTTGTATCCCTCTGGTGACTTAGCTATGATTGGATCTTTTTTTTATTTTCTATCTGTCTATTGCTAATTAAATAAAAAGAAGGGCATGGAAGAACTAGACTCTCATATTTGGGGTATATTCCCACAAAACTATCAAGACAGGCCTACAATATATATGTTACCTAGAAAAATATCCATCTTAATAATGGATTGAAACCCTGAGAAACACATATTACTAAAATGCACTTTGGCTCTGCATTCACACAATACAGGGTGGTCCAGATCTAATTATGCAGATCCAGATCGACTGGATGACTTTGATTTATACGGGGACGATTCCAGTTCGGTACGAAGACGATTCTTCATTGTGTCAGTCCGCACATTTCTTGATGGTCCAGGATTTTTTGGGTGATTTTCTATCTAATAAACTTAATAATGATATTAGAAATAACATAGTATATCCCTCCAATACTAAGGATCCTCCTAAACCCCAGCATTCTGTTATAAACAAATTAAACTCTTTCACTAGGATAGATTTACCTGATTTACAAAAAA
>JANRMT010062795.1:16755735-16782750 GCA_026402145.1 Polypterus bichir lapradei | reverse complement strand
CTTATATTCCAAATCGTAACCTCAGATCCTCAAATGAGTGTCTCCTTAGAATTCCAAGAACAAAACTTAAAAGAAGTGGTGAGGCGGCCTTCTGCTGCTATGCACCTAAAATCTGGAATAGCCTGCCAATAGGAATTCGTCAGGCTAATACAGTAGAGCACTTTAAAACACTGCTGAAAACATATTACTTTAACATGGCCTTTCTATAACTTCAATTTAACTTAATTTAACTTAATCCTGATACTCTGTATGCTCAATTTCCTCATAATAACTATTCAGGGTAGCTCTAAAATACATACTGACCCCTACTCTCTTTTCTGTTTCTTTTTCCGGTTTCTTTGTGGTGGTGGCCTGCGCCACCTCCACCTACTCAAAGCTTCATGATGCTCCAACAATGATGGATGGATTAAAAGGCAGAATTCTACGTGGCCATCATCATCAAGCCTTTCCATGAGAACCCTAAATCCAAAGAGGACTGTTTCATTTATGTTAGGTAGAATGCCCAGAGGGGACTGGGCGGTCTCATGGTCTGGAATCCCTACAGATTTTATTTTTTTTTTCTCCAGCCGTCTGGAGTTTTTTTTGTTTTTTCTGTCCCCCCTGGCCATTGGACCTTACTCTTATTCGATGTTAATTAATGCTGATTTATTTTGTTTTCTAATTGTGTCTTTTATTTTTCTATTCTTTATTATGTAAAGCACTTTGAGCTACTGTTTGTATGAAAATGTGCTATATAAATAAATGTTGTTGTTGTTGTTGTTAATAAATTATAGCATAATGAAAATTGCATAATTAGATCTGGACCACCTTATACAGAAAAAAGGAAAAAAAAACTAGGAAAAAATGGAAAGATATGAAATTAAACCTGTAAACACACACAAAGCACATTGACTTGATAAGCTGCAATATTACGTAACCAATAGAACAATCAGAATTCACAGAGTTCCTTTTACAATACAAAAAAGAAGAAGGAGTAGGATAAATCATAGAAATGTATGAACTCTAAGATCACAAGCTGGCCACTGGAACTAATCACCAGGGACCTCATGCATAATGGCGTGCGTAGAATTCGCACTATAACATTACGTAAGCATAAAAGCCGAAATGTGCTTGCGCACAGAAAAATCCAGATGCAGGAATCTGTGTGTACTTCAACTTCCACGTTCTTCCGCTCCATAAATCCCGGTCAGCATGAAAAGTAACACACGTGCATGCGCCTGCTGTCCCGCCCCATTTCCTCCCAGAATTACACCTCTTTGAATATGCAAATCAATATAAATAGCCCTTAAGCTCAGCGTTCTGTGAAAAGACAATGGGAAAAGCAATGTAATAGACGTTAAGCCATCTGTAAGCTTACAACGACGATTCTTCAAAACTTTTAAGGAACATTGAAATATCTTCATAGTACAGTACGTGTTTTATTATTTTATACGTCTATCCTTCCAGTGTCGCGCCAGCCTCAGCAAATATACAGTGCATAGGCAGGAACAATACGTGAACTTGCTAGTGCTGCTGCACCGTGTCCTCACGTGTTTAATTATTAACAATACAAATTATTTAAATTAAGTGAAAGTTTTATCTGTATAATCAACATATTTTGCTGCATTTCATCTTAAAAATGATATCGTCATCATATGTAAATACGCGCTTTAAAGTGGTGCAGGTTGTGCAATATTGCAATACTGTAGTGCAAGTTTACAATGGGGTAATTGTACTTATAAATACAAACAGTTCAACAAGGAGCAATTGATTGAGTGCGTTTATAGTTCTTGGGGTGAAACTGTTTCTGAACCACGAGGTCCGTACAGGAAAGGCTTTGAAACGTTTTGCTGTGGCTGAGGCAGCGTGTGCTTGATTCTGTATAACGATAATTCTCTTTCTGATCAGCTGCTGCTGTGATTCCCCACTCAGATACAGCGATATAAATACTCCGAGTGGTGCAGTGAGAGTGATATGGAAAAAGATGATCCGCTGGGGCAACCCTTAAAGGGAGCAGCTGAAAGAAGAAAAAAGAAGAAGAAGAAGATGGTGCAGTGGGAGTAACAATGCTAAAGCAGTTATGGTATTTGGAATACTATGGCTATTCCCTGGGCCATTATATTGTTATAGGTTAATTACAATCAGATGCATTAAACTAATAAACAATATGCGGTTAGTTTCAGTGTACTTATAAAGCCGCGTCAGGAATGTGGTTCTAAAAAATAAAGGGTAACCACACAGGAGCAGTAGCACTGCTTTCTGGGTGCCGCCAGTCTGCAAAACCGAGCGGAGAACTTGCGTATGACAGGGTATGAGGTACCGTGGAAAAGTGCGTGGCTTTACACCAAGTGTAGGTTTTATACATCGCGATTTGGACGTGGAAGCGTTCTTACGCAACATTTCTGTGCATATGCACCATTTATACATGAGGCCCCAGGAAGTCTTGAACATCCATAGTCCAAAGGTTTTGAGGTGATTGTTTGCTGGGAGAGGGGTGGATGCAGATATATACTTCCTTTAATGCTCTCACAAGTAGCAAGAATTTGAGATTACACAGACAGCCTGAAAATATTATTTCTGGAAAATATTCAGGCTGTTGGGGTAGTGGTCTAATACATGTCTGCCAGCAACAAACAGAGAGCTTTCTGACAATCCAAATAATATGTGCACATATTTGCTTAGGTCCCCAGAGTAAAAACTTTTCCAAGAGGGGCCTTATCACTCCTTTTCCTTATCTGTTATTGTTCATTTGCAACCTTTGCAGTTTTACCAGTTTTGCAGTAAAAGAAACTCATTGCCTTGCTAATAAAGCAGTTGAATTACCAGAATCAGAGATGTTATGTCATATTATGCCTAATATGGTGGCACTGTAATTATCTCTTCTTCCTTACAGGTTTAGGAGTTTGGCACATTTTACCTTTATGTGGATGTATTAACAAGTGTTCTGTTAGTCCTTCCCCATATCTACTGTAAAGTTTTTAAGGCTACACTGGTCTGGTCTGAGTAACTTTAAGCCCTCACTGGTTGTGTCTGTTGTGGTCTAGATAGACTGTGGTTCCTTGTCATCCTGTAACAGACAAGGCAGGCTTAGAAAATGAATGGATGAATTGACCGTACTGTGTGAAAGTTAAGATATTGAATGAGTTGTATATCTGAGTGAAGACACCCCATGTAATTCACTTCAGTTGTTCATTTCACAATTTCTGAGTCACTGTTAATTGGCTGATGTAATTGTTTAATTGCAATTCATATCACTGAAAGAAACTGAAATGTTTTCAAAGGACTGCTCAGTCTCAGTTAGTGACTGGCAGGCTTTAAAGAGGCATCCAGTTTTTTTTACAACTTTTTAAATTAATTAATTAATTTCCTTGTCCCAGACTTTTTCTAATTTACTTTGGAGATGAGGGGAGTTTTCATTTAACACTAGGCATTCTATTAAACAGAGAGAGAGAGAGAGAGGGGATGGGTGGGGTTGGAAAGTGCCAAAAGCACTGTTAACACAGACAGTAGCTTCATTGCAGAAATGGCAGGTACAGGAACTGTCTATTTAAGGAAAAAAGTCACCCTGCTAGGCTCAGTGTGCCTTATTGTAAGCACAATGGTAGGAAGTGGAATTTTCATTGCTCCAAAAGGTGTCCTGAAAAACTCTGGCAATGTCGGCCTGTCTCTTATCATCTGGTTGGCTACAGGAATTTTCTCTGCTTTTGGTAAGTAAAATAACACTCTTCTCCGGAAAGCTTGGGTTAAGGTTCATCAGCAGCCATAAAATATGGCAAACATATGTATGATCTTTGAAAAACCATTTTACAATTATTATAAATGAGTTATACAATTTTCTTTTTTTTTCAACTAAGGAAAAATACTACTTGGATGGAAGAAACCAGAGGATGGAAGATTTTTTTGGCTTACAAAATGTCCTAGCAAGCACCACCATTTTCCATATTTGTTTCATAGGCATAGCTAGTCACGTGAATTGTTGATGAATGGACACAGGATGTCATCATGTCGCCATTATGAAAGGTGACAGCACATTCAGACTAGCACCAAAGCTTTGGATCGGCTGGTCTAAAAGCAATATTTTTATGAGAGTAGAGAGAAAGAATAACACGTACATTTAGGACACTTTAGCTGACTTTTGGCTTTTGTTTTTTACTTTGGCACTGTTTTTTTGTGTTGTTTATTTGGAACTTGTTGTTATCGGTTTTCCATGTAGAAAGCCCTTCTCTTTCTGGTTGATATTAAAAAAAGTTATCAGTACTGCCAGAAATGGGTTAGACTTTTTGCCCCTGGTCACTCTTGACTGAGGCTGTTGAATGGTAACATTTGCCATGTCACAGCTACATGATAGGGTAGTTGAGAATATATTGAAGGGATTCAGTAAGTAAAATAAGTCACTGCCACTTTTATTCTTCAGTTGTCCAAAGCAAAAATATCTTTATTGACACACATAGACCCTAGCTACAATGTTCATGCGTGTATGTTTTGCTCAGTTGCACACAAGCCTTTTATACAATTTGCATTACCTTTAGCACCTCACATGTTTGATTAGTATGTACCTCATAAATTCTGATTAGACTCTAAACAATCAACTCTCTTTTCAGATAAACATCACGTCCTTGAGAAGCCTGCAAGTCCATGTCGGACTGTACTTGTCAAACCCAAAGAAGCAGACACAAGCTAAAGTCTGCTTCATTTCCTCCCAATTAGAGAGAGATAAGGGTTTGGAGCATGCGCTAATACAGGCATTGCTGCACCCACCACATGACAAACCAACTCAAGATCCCAGATTAGGACCCGAGTGCAGCCATGCAGCAGATGACACCTCAGCACCACATAGTTCAGATGGAATGGAACAGAGTGAGGTTTTTTGTAGTGGCTGGAGTGCCAATTCTGCCACCAACCCCCAGGTTTTTCCCTGCAGGTTGGAGGGCTGGGGCAGGGCTGGATGCAGAATAACGTCATAGTATTTACACTTATACTAATTAATTAAGTAAAGAATTATAAGCATGAGTGTTATATATAAAGATGATATATATAAAGTAAAAATCAAATGAATGAAGTAAGTTCTTCTCCATTAGCTTGAGAATCTGTTAATTATTATTATCCTAAGCACTGACAAATTAACAATGTACCTGCCAGGCCTGCTATTCTGAAAAATAAGATTAAATGATTAAATATACTCTTTTTCCTATGAGTTATTATATGATCACAAATAGCAAGTCAAATACTAAGCTTGTGACCCACTGTACCTACACACAGGCCCTTGGGGGATCCCAGAATTTCCCAAACCATGCAAGAATCTTTCAACCAGACCCCACAGTATAAAGGAAAGTTTTAGTGTGAGTAACCTTTACAATAGAATTGAATTTGTAAGTTTGTTTAGAGTTTAGTGTTTTTTTCTAACTTTTGGCTTTGTGCTCCTGGATTTTTGAGTTTTCCTTTATAGCTTTGTTTTTGTCTTGATTTCAGTTTCAGAAATAATTGAGTCGTGTTCTGACTACTATTTTAAGATTTATCCTTTGGAATTTTTTAAAGTAAATGTTCTTAAGTCACTGTGAAAGGTGAAAGACAATTAAAAAGCAGTAAATAATCCTATAGACTGAGGAAAGGTACTAGAAAAGTTAGAAACATACACAACTTGTCACATAATCCAAACAGGTGAGGCTAAAGGAGTCCCTTTGTCCTCTCATGGTAATATATAAATAAATGCAGACAAATACTTACAAAATAATAGTCCTTTTCTGGTTTTGAATTATGTTTCAGTCTATTGCTTTTTTGCATGAACATGTTCATATATTTGATTTTGCTTTACCCTGATTTGCATTGTTTTCTGGGTGTGCACTGTCAGCCATGTTTTACAGAGTGATGTTTATTACCATGTCCCACCGGCTGTGGAAGAGCTGGTCCTGCTATTGTACTGTTTGGGCTCCAGCTTTTGTGTGCACGCTGACCTGTCACATGCCTGAAAAAGACTTGCCACTTTCCACCTTAGCTCCAGTACTGATGTGAATATACATTTTCATGTTATAAAACAGGACATAAATGATCATACAAATTGTGTACTTCTTGGACATTAATGTGCTACACTTCAAATATAACTTTTCTCTTCTCCCTACAGTGCTGTCAGGCTTTTGACTTCCCTAGATCAGGGGTGTCGAACTCCAGTCCTGGAAGGCCGCAGTGGCTGCAGGTTTTCATTCTAACCATCTTCTTAATTAGTGTCCAGTTTTTGATGCTAATCTTTAGCCTTAGCTTTAATTAGCTTGACTCAGGCCCCTTAGTTGTTTTTTCCTTAATTAGCAGCCGGACAGTAATGAGACATAAAACAAGCAGGACATGACCAGCTCACCTGTACCCATCAAACAAAATCTGAAAATAAAGATGAATGTCTCAGTAAAGTTGATCCCTCATTTTAGAAGTTCTTAGAAAAAAACAGAATATCAACAGTTTTGGAAATGTCTGCTGTGGCAAAAAGAGAGCCAAAAGAAAGCCATGGAATTGAATAACGGGTTTAATTAACAGCAAGAGTCAGCTTCTCATTAAGGAACTGGTTGGAGTTTGAAGCCCCAATTTAGCTGGTCATCTGTTGGCTTGTTTCATGTCTCATTTCAGTTTGGCTGTCATTTAATGAGGAAAAGAATCAATTCAGAGGACTTAATCCTTAAAAACAGGGCTATTAAAATAGAGGGAAAAGAAGTTAATTAGCAGTGAAAACTGGACACTGATTAGGAAAAGGGTTAGAAAGAAAACCTGCACCCACTGCGGCCCTCCAGGCCTGGAGTTTGACACCTGTGCCCTAGATCTATAAAAATAATTTAGTCTTAATGAAAAAAAATATTACAGAATATTCTCAAATACATTCTGTTCAATTCAGGATTGTGGATATTCCAGAAGTATAGAATATTGGATATTGAAAATAGAGAACAGAGAAAGACAGGAGAGCAAGAGTCACAGCTAGAGCACCGTGAGACTGAGCAATGAAACTGAAGCATGGCTAAGCACGGTGACTTGGGTTTGGGCACTGTGTAATGAACTGTTAATTAAGTCCCACTTTTTATACTTTTTTTGTTTTTTTGTTTCTTTGCATACCACATTTGTGTACTGCACAGGCTGAGAACTGCTGTTCTTGTGCATATCTGCATTGAATTGTGACTACTTTTATGTAACAATTGAAAACCATTTCAGTTACCTAATTGTTTATATAAAAATTGGGCATTTTAAAGACAATCTTTAAAATCAGAATAAATTTTTTTAATAATGTCAACCTCGCTAAGTCCAAGTCCCCTGGTTTTAAAAATAAGGAAATATAATGCGATATACCTTTGAAAATTAATCACATAATTTAATGCTTTAACTTTGATAGCTCTCCTTTGAACACATAATCGAATATGACAGCTTTACAGATGTACTTACACTTTGTGCTCTATAAGTTTTTGTAACTTAATAAAACAGGCTAGATGGAGGAAGCAGGAGAGCTGGGAAAAATAGGAGTGAAATGAATGCTCTGAATGATCACAGCGACTAAAGTAGGAAAGAAAGTACTGACATCATGAGTTATTGTTTTTAACAACATGTTTAATTTCATATCAGAATGCTTTGAGTACAGTTTAAATGAATCAAGTGTAAATGTTCTCATATAAGACATAAGTTAAGTCTGTAGCTATCAATTAAAATGCATATTTTAAGAAGGTACTGTATATACCAGCTTCAGGAATGAAGAAATATTTGGTTATTTTTTATTTTTTTTTTGTTTTCTGTAATCTCAGTGTGTGTTTAGAGTATTGCCAGATTTAGGTTCTTATCATTTTACTCTTTCACAATTTTATTCATTGTATTTGTATTAATAACTTTAAGATCTAAAAGATAATAATTAGATTGACTCAATAGACTCAATACAACTACAATAGAAACATCTCATAAATAGCTTCAAGAACAATTACTAAGACAGAAGCCACACTGGTGCGAAGTGTTTCGCCCAAAACTTATTTTGAATTTGATATCATCAAAAGATATTTTACAGTTTTGGCAAGATCTGCTACCTGGTGTTTCATGGCTCATCACATAAGAATAAACATCTGATAATACTGTGTTTAGTTTAAAATATTGTTGTATGAATTACCATAGATCATTCAAAAGAAACCACTATTGAAAAGTCTAAGGAGTAATAAAATCTAATATTGTTTAAAAAGATTAGATTTCTGCAGTGAAATTATATTTCCTTTTTGCTTCCCGAATCTCAGAAAAAAGATATTGGTCATTATTAATCCGTCTGTTTTACTAACCTGCTTATCATTCATTTTAGTATTGTGTGGGCTTTGGTCTTTGTTAAATGTTGCTACAGATGTCATAAAAAATGTAAAAAATGTTAACATAACAGACAAAGAGAATGAGAGGAAACAATTCAGTGTATCAATCACCTTTGGTTAGTTAATACTTTATATGCCCCAAAATCATATTGTACCAATGTGTTTTCTGCTTTAACAATATGAATTATTAATTTGCTTATATTTGTGAATATTTTTCCCTTTCATTTACAGTGATGTCCTTTATTTTATGCTTGGTTTCTAGGAGCGCTCTGCTATGCTGAGTTGGGCACATGCATTAAGAAGTCTGGTGGGCATTACATTTATCTTTTGGAAACCTTGGGACCCATGCCAGCATTTCTTCGTCTCTGGGCACAATTTATTCTTATTCGGTAAGTTTCTGTGAGATGAGCATGCAGATAATATATTCTGTATTCTTTAGTCATAATGATTAAGGTTTGGTAAGTTTTAAATTTGAGAAAGACTGATAGACTGACATCATTGTTAACACAAAGATTTAGATTTTATCTGTGGAGATAAGATGCTGGTGCTCAATGTGGTCGATGGAAAGTGAATGGTCGATGCCTACCACCTGGTTTATTTCTGGGAAACAAAATGAAAAAGGAATACTCTATACTCTCATGAAAATTTGGAAAAAGATGAAATTCTTTATGGTGTGTTTCTGTACATCAGAAAATCAACCAGCAGGAGTATTTGCTGACATTAGCGAAGAGATTAGTACTTGTAGAATAAAATGTGTTATTTGGTGTAGTCACACCTTGCATTATTTCTGTCAGTAAAATGCTTGTGAGGATTCCTCAAACACATTTTTTTTCCATCTGGACATATGCTGAGGTATCCTTCAAAGCAAAACAGAACACTTTTATTTGTTCTGTGAGTATTACTCAATGATAAAAAAAAATTACCATTAGAATCTCAACTGGAACAGATACTTGACCCTTTCAGCCATTCTTCAGAATTGCCTTTGAAATACTCCAAAAATGTGACATGTCTCGAAGGTTCATTAACAATGAAAAGTAAAACAACAAGCAAAAATTTTAAACCTAAATATTGATAAAAAAATTTGCTCTAGGAATTCTGCTGTGTGATGGTTTTTGGATAGATAGATAGATAGATAGATAGATAGATAGATAGATAGATAGATAGATAGATAGATAGATAGATAGATAGACAGAAGTTTTGTTCGAGTCAAGGGAGGAACTTAGCTTTTTGAAAACATTCAATTAATAAAAAAAAAAATTATAACAAAACAAAAACAACCCCTCTCAAATACACATCACTGTTACTAGAAAGAAAGACAGCTTCTGATATTGCCAAATATGAAAAGAGCAGTCACAGTCACAGTGACTCATTATAATGGTGTACTATAGTTATAAAGGAACCCCAATAGTGTAAACTCTACTGACTAATTCCTCAGGTAAAGGTACTTAATGTTAGTATGTCAGAGACAGGATGTGTAACATTTCACTTAATGGCCATCAATTTTGTCTTTACGGTCTCCTCCACTACTACCTTCAGGTGGTTCAAAGTGCAACCCATAACTGAACCTGCCTTCTTAATTAGCTTGTTGATTCAGTGGTCCTCTCTTTAAGTGATGCTACCAGCCCAACACATCACAGTATAGAAAATCTTACTGGCCATCACAGAATTGTAGAACATGCAAATGATGTCACAACCCACATTAAAGTAGTGCAGTCTCTAAGAAAAAAAGCCTGTTCTCCCCTTTCTTATAGAGCTCCTTTGTGTTGCGAGACCAGTCCAGCCTGTCATTGATGTGGAACCCAAGTACATGTAGCAGTGTACCACCTCCACATCTATAGCGACCAGGCATAGAGGCTCTTCAGTGCAGTGGAAGACAATAACCAGTTTCTTGGTTTTGACAATGCTAAGCTGCAGATAATATTTTCTGCACCAATAAAGTTTTCCACCTGACCCATATATTCTGTCTCAATGCAGAGTTGTCATGTTGTCAATACACCACATTAGTGCAAAATCATCGGAGAGTTTTAGCTAGACACATGACCTGGTGTTACATTTGCAGTGTGAGATGCATAGGGTGAACAGAAAAGGAAATAGAAATGGCTTTCCTTGTGATGCTTCCATGTTGTTTCCATCTTCATCAGAGACACAATCCTTAATAAATAATAAAATATATTCTCTATTTTCATATGCCTGACAGCTTTTACAATATCTAGGACATCATAGGATCATCCATCTGCAAATTTCTGAGCTTACCCCTTAACAGGGAAATCTGGATGGTATTGAAAACACTATAGAAATCAAAAACCTGACAGCTTTGTTCAGATGACAATAGGCTTTGTGATGCAAATAGATAATTGCATTTTCCATTTCAATCTTTGTTAAATAAATAAAATACAGTGAGTACAAGTGGTCGTTCACAAGAGGATTCAGGACCATCCTCTTGAAAGGCTTTATGATGCGTGATGTTGGAATTGGAAAAATACAGGATTTTTTTTTACAGTAGCAGCACATTTTGGAGCCTTAGTGACAGACTGAATATGTGACAGAGGATATCACAGCCTCTTTTTCACTAACTTTGAATGCTCTCTTTTTCCTCATTCAGGAGGCCTTTTAGCGCCTTAGTAATCCAGGGCTTGTGGCTTGGAGAGCAACGAACTGCCTTTGAGTTTATCACAGTGTCGAAACAAAAGTTATTATACATTGTGATGCAGTGACTGAGTTCCTTAATATTGTCCTCATTTGATACGCACATCATATCCCAGTCTGTCATTTGGAAGCATTCATTCGGAGCCATTTCAGTCTCCAGACTCCATTTCTATTCTGGTGGTAACAGGTTTCCTGCTAATAATGGGCTTGTAGCTGGAAATAAGATGAATCAAGTTCTAGTGTTTACACTTAAAGGCACCTTTAACATTAGAATAGTGTAGGTCCAGCTTGTTATTTTCTTGAGTGGAAAATGACACACACTGATTGAAATGTGTCATTATTTCTAGTATGCATGGTAAGAATGACTTGGTTGGTGTTGGTTGATAGAGTAAATCATTTCTAACAACAGCCAGAATTTCAATGTCTGAATTATAAGCTGTAGTTTTATTTGCTTTTACACCATTGATGTCCAGTCCCCCTCCTGTCTTTTTTCCACAAAGCACTGGTTCTCTGTCTGCTTGAATAATGTGAAATCTATCCAGCAGTAAAACAGTGCTGAACTCTTCACTACAAAGTTACAACCACATACTGTATTTGTGATGATAAAAATGTTAACTAAAAGTGCTTTTATAAATTCTGCAGCTTCCGTAATTATAGAAGCTTTGCAACCTGTAAAGTGGAGAATACACCCATTTTGTGTAACAATACAGCAGTTTTGTTTCTTAGCTGCCAGTTGCAGTATAAATGTTGGGCAATCTGTGGTCAGTTACTGTGCAAAGAATTTACAAAATATTTAGAAAAACAACTGCATTACCCTCCTCTCTAACTTTAAACCATTTGTTGTCCTTTGAACAATCTAGGCCTGCTGCCTCGTCTGTGGTGGCTTTGGCATTTGGCCGATACATTGTTGAACCTTTCTTCAGCCCCTGCTCAGCACCCAAAGTACTTGTTAAAATGGTCAGCATACTTGGAGTCTGTAAGTAGTCATTTGACTTTATTATGATCTTTTCTTCATGCCTGCTTTAATCTAAATATCAATGATATGTACACTGGTCATGCATCTTTATGAAAAATGAAAATGGCACAATATTTGCTATAATATCTTATTATTTTTATATACACTTATGTTGTAAAAACACAAAAGAAAAAAGAGAAGTTTTTATTTTCCATTTATTGTCCTGAATGCAACACAAATTTAAGAAAATGATTAAGGTGGTCTTTGTGGTTATAGTTGCTCCAGAGAGCTGTTTGTTCTGAAAAAGTACTACATCAGAGTCAGAGCTCTGTCCTCATCCCCAGTAGGTCTCAGATGACAACTCACTAGTGCATCATATAGCTTGACACTAGAATCTCTGAAGCATGCAAATTTTTTCATTGCCCCGGACCAACTTAATTTTCATCGCAGCTCTTTATCACCATGCCAATTACCCCAGTGATAAGCCTTTTTGTTTTGCAAATGTGTCAGTTAGCAGCATGCAGAATGCACTCACCCCTCCTTCATTCAGCCAGCTGAAGTCAACACACAGCAAAATTCTCACCACTCAAGTCTGTTTGGATGTTTTTATCGGGCTCTGAGTTGTAGGGAATTATACCCGGCTATTCAAAATGAAAGAGCAGATTTCAAAAATTTATTTCAAACAAACTGTATAAGACAGAAACACATTCCACACATCACTGGATAGAGGAAAGTTCAAAGTTTGGTCTTATGGTACTTGAGGTTGCATGCACTCCTAATGAGCACCATGTGTAGCACTACAAACATCAAAACGATGGATATACAGTGGTGTGAAAAACTATTTGCCCCCTTCCTGATTTCTTATTCTTTTGCATGTTTGTCACACAAAATGTTTCTGATCATCAAACACATTTAACCATTAGTCAAATATAACACAAGTAAACACAAAATGCAGTTTTTAAATGATGGTTTTTATTATTTAGGGAGAAAAAAAATCCAAACCTACATGGCCCTGTGTGAAAAAGTAATTGCCCCCTTGTTAAAAAATAACCTAACTGTGGTGTATCACACCTGAGTTCAATTTCCGTAGCCACCCCCAGGCCTGATTACTGCCACACCTGTTTCAATCAAGAAATCACTTAAATAGGAGCTGCCTGACACAGAGTAGTAGACCAAAAGCACCTCAAAAGCTAGACATCATGCCAAGATCCAAAGAAATTCAGGAACAAATGAGAACAGAAGTAATTGAGATCTATCAGTCTGGTAAAGGTTATAAAGCCATTTCTAAAGCTTTGGGACTCCAGCGAACCACAGTGAGAGCCATTATCCACAAATGGCAAAAACATGGAACAGTGGTGAACCTTCCCAGGAGTGGCCGGCCGACCAAAATTACCCCAAGAGCGCAGAGACGAGTCATCCGAGAGGTCACAAAAGACCCCAGGACAACGTCTAAAGAACTGCAGGCCTCACTTGCCTCAATTAAGGTCAGTGTTCACGACTCCACCATAAGAAAGAGACTGGGCAAAAACGGCCTGCATGGCAGATTTCCAAGACGCAAACCACTGTTAAGCAAAAAGAACATTAGGGCTCGTCTTAATTTTGCTAAAAAACATCTCAATGATTGCCAAGACTTTTGGGAAAATACCTTGTGGACTGATGAGACAAAAGTTGAACTTTTTGGAAGGCAAATGTCCCGTTACATCTGGCGTAAAAGGAACACAGCATTTCAGAAAAAGAACATCATACCAACAGTAAAATATGGTGGTGGTAGTGTGATGGTCTGGGGTTGTTTTGCTGCTTCAGGACCTGGAAGGCTTGCTGTGATAGATGGAACCATGAATTCTACTGTCTACCAAAAAATCCTGAAGGAGAATGTCCGGCCATCTGTTCGTCAACTCAAGCTGAAGCGATCTTGGGTGCTGCAACAGGACAATGACCCAAAACACACCAGCAAATCCACCTCTGAATGGCTGAAGAAAAACAAAATGAAGACTTTGGAGTGGCCTAGTCAAAGTCCTGACCTGAATCCAATTGAGATGCTATGGCATGACCTTAAAAAGGCGGTTCATGCTAGAAAACCCTCAAATAAAGCTGAATTACAACAATTCTGCAAAGATGGGTGGGCCAAAATTCCTTCAGAGCGCTGTAAAAGACTCATTGCAAGTTATCGCAAACGCTTGATTGCAGTTATTGCTGCTAAGGGTGGCCCAACCAGTTATTAGGTTCAGGGGGCAATTACTTTTCACACAGGGCCATGTAGGTTTGTTTTTTTTTTCCCTAAATAATAAAAACCATCATTTAAAAACTGCATTTTGTGTTTACTTGTGTTATATTTGACTAATGGTTAAATGTGTTTGATGATCAGAAACATTTTGTGTGACAAACATGCAAAAGAATAAGAAATCAGGAAGGGGGCAAATAGTTTTTCACACCACTGTATGCTTGCCCATGATGTGGATTTCCTAGGGCTCCGTTCAAACACACCTCAGATACGCTAGGCATTTTCATCTGACGTGCGTGGACGAGCAGTGCTTTTTACGTTTGCATATACAACCTTCTTCTATGAATGTTTTATGCCACTCATATATTTGCTTATCACGAGGCGGCTGTTTGTTGAACGTCGGTGGAATTCACGTTGCACTTGAACAATGGACTCACACTTCGCAAATTGCAACATGCAAAATGATTTCTCTTGTGGTGTTGTCGCCATTTTACTATTTATTTATTTATAAAGCACTTTAAAAACAACATCAAGGCTGACCAAAGTGCTGTACAATAAAAACCCAACATATCAGACACACAATAACTAAGGGTAAATGAAACAGAAACACGTAAGAGCTGAAGAGATTCATAATGAAAAGTAAACAGATAGCCAACATATCATACTGGGTTAAAAGCCAGTGAGTAAAAATGTGTTTTTTTAATAAGATTTAAAGACAGCTAGTGAAGGAGCCTGCCTAACGTGCAACGGCAAGTCGTTCCAGAGTTTTGGGGCTGCAACTGAAAAAGTCCAATCACCTTGGAGTTTGCATCGTGCCTTGGGAACATGTAAAAGCATCTGGTCTGCTGACCTGAGAGAGCGAGACAGTACATAAGGGTGCAGCAGTTCCGACAAATAAACTGGGGCACAACCATTAAAGGATTTAAAAACAAATACAAGGATCTTAAAATGGATTCAAAAATGAACTGGAAGCCAGTGAAGCGAAGCCAAATGCTATAAACAAGAAACAGCGCTTGGTGGTATTCACTGGTACTTTTAGGCGGGCTTTTAAACTTTGAACTTTTCTGTACCCAGTGATGTGCAGAATGTGTTTCTGTCTTATACAGGTTGTTTGAAATAAATTTTTGAAATCTGCTCTTTCATTTTGAATAGCCCGGTATAAGTAGATATTTGAATACGTGTGTGTTTCATAGTGAAAACGTGCCTGTCGTGCAGATTTGCTCAGTTGGTAAAGAGGTACAGCTGCTGCATTGCAGTGAAGTGATTTCTTGGTTCAAATCCTGGGTCTTCCCTGCATTTAGCGCTTTGTGTAGTGAACTGCTGTTATTATCAACGATTCAAGTGTTAAGAATAACCTCTGTTGGTTTGTACTCCATCATACTCTTAGCCTAATCTCACATGTAATGGAAAAACCTAGTAACTTTTTCAAAATTGAGTTTTTTTTAGTTTTTGGTCTTTGCTGATGTTAAAGGTAGTGGTGATGGCCAAATATGTTTTCATTTCGGTCATAGCACGATAGAAGAAGCTAGTATGTACGCAGTATTTTACATACTGCAAGACAAAAACCTAGCAACGCCACTGACCGATGAGGAAAGACCACCTACCAATGAAAATGTTGGATTATGATCACATGATTTAAATGCTGCAATGGTGTAATTTACTGTAAATGTGTTGATTTGTGACAGATATTATAATATTTATATATTATAATATTTAGCAAATAAAAATGTGTTCATGGATTCTTGGTTGAAGTAAGCAAAACTAATTTGAAATGCTTCAAACATTCATATCAGGTAACTTATTCACCATATACAGCAAACTGTTATGCCATGCGTACATTTTTAAACTTGTTTAGTTTTGTAGTGCTCAGTCACTAAAAGTGACATCACATGGCGCACACCCTTTACGTCACCCATCACGCCAATGTGACTGGTAAAAGATGAGGTATCTAATAACAATATTTGTTGCCCATGAAAATAATACAGAAAATGGCAGTACACATGAGACAAAATTAAATTCAAAATGGTGAGTCACTGACATCACCCAAATTACAAAAAAAAAACAAAATAATAATATTCTGATGGAAAAACCAAAGTAAAAAAGATTTCAGAATGTTCTGACATTCTCTCATGACAATGTTTGGTTCGCTTCTGTACTACATTGATGGCGATAGATAGTATTTTAATGAGTAAGGACTAGAAGACAAGACATAGTGAAATTCATTGCCTCCTGTTGGATACAGAATCTTTGCCCCTGCCATTTTATTTCTCACATTTACTTAATCACTTTTATCTTTCTTCATCTTTACCTAGCATTTGCTGTGGCTGTGAATTGCTGGAGTGTCACGGGAACCACACAACTACAGATAGCACTTACCACTGTCAAGATGGGGGCCTTGGGTTTAATTATTGTGCCAGGAATGATCAAGCTTGCTTCAGGTAAAATAAATGTATTGTTTGTTGTTTTTAGCTCCTGTGATCCACAATTTTGCACAATTTGCAGCATGCATTGATTGTTTATGCCACAATTCATAAATGTGTGGTGACTCCAAAAGCTTCTATGAACATATAGTTGGCAGAATCTTTAATTGACAACTCAGTTTTCTGTGAGTGCTGCCAATTGGTATTAAGAAAGGCTGAATAAGAAGGTGTAGCTAGGTGTACCAGATACATTTGTATTGGGCCGATGAGCAAGCAGATAGTCAGGACATCTAGACAATCCAATCTTGGCCATAGACATAGCGAGAAAATGAATTCAGACTATGGATGTATTAAATAGCAAGTCATAACCAAGAATAGAACATTTCAATACACTAAGGCCAAGAGATGTATCCAGAATCATTGTCAAAAAATGGAGTGAAGTAGTCAAGATTCTAAAAAGATACAGAGCCAAATGTTAAGTGAAAATCATACTTTAAGATCAGAAGAAAACAAGATTGTAACCAGAAAGCTTAGAAATAAATATCAGAATAACACTGTCTTTTTGTTTTAAATCCAAGATTGGTCTATGCAGACATTTAAGTTGTCATGGTAGTGACATAACTCGTCACACACTCCCAGTTGTCTAACCAAGTAGAGGCACAGAAACCATCAGCAAAAATGGTGGCAAGGAAAAGGAAAATAAGAAAGTGCCATGGGAGAAGGCAGTTCTTTTATAACAGAGTCAAAAACATCTATAAACAAAAATGAAGTTTACTACACTTGATTTGTTGGCCTCAGAATCCCTAAAAAACATATCAAAATAATATTTAGAGACCAAAGAATGGTTGAAAAATATTTAAATCATGAACCAGATCATGCCATGCCTGGAGTCTATCTTTAACTCAAAAATGGTTTTCATGGCTGTAGCACCGGCAATGAACCAAACATCAAATTCACATGCCATGATGTTGTCAGTCCAATATCCTTTGGATCATATATTGCTTGTTCCCCTCAAGTTTAAATCGAACTAAGAAATGTTATAAACAATTCTTAATTGTGAAGTGCAAAATTTTGGAGAAATTCTAAAGTGAACAGAACAGGCCAGGCAATAGGAGGCTCAACTCACTCTTTTGCAGATGACTTAAGGACCAGTATAACTTGTCATCAAAACCTAACAGTCATCTTTAAACCAATATTTGTAATTCCTGTTTACTGTCCATATCAGCATATTTTGAATTAAAGCAATCTTTAACAATGGCAAAGACTGGAGGTATAAGCATGTTGTTATGTTAACTCTGTTCTGCCTTGTCTGTGTATCCTACTATGGAAACTTATTCCTACCATTCAAAAAAAAAAAAAAAAAAAACCAAAACAGATTGCATTATTTCTTAAAAATATTGTGTTATTATGCAAAGGATATTGCATACTGTGGTCTGTATCTTTGTGCATGCACATGCTCTGGACATCTTTTAATGTCTGTTCAGTTGTTGTCAATTGATTGTGCACAATGCACACCCATAATCTATCCCATCTATCCCTCACTAGCCATCAGAGAACATCCAGCACACACATACACAATGATACTGACCTCTCCAGGCAATACCTTTTGTAAAATAAAACAGTATTTATTGTGAAATAACATAGTACATTTCCATATCTAACACTGTTTTTAATGCTTCTTTTAAATATAAGAATTGTTGCGGTCCTCTGATGCTGAATGTTTCAATATTAACAATCAGTGTCTGAACTCACGCAATACATGTTATCAATGACAGGCTTTTAAGAGAGATAAAATAGAATTATTGTTAATTACATTGTAGCCTATATTTTTTTTGTTCTCAATAATGTTTACTCTGTGCCCTTGGAGCCCAAGGCTAAAAGCTTTGTGCTGCTGGTTAGTAGATTGCTTTGCAGGAAAGTTTGGATTCTGGATCAATGCCCATATGGCCTCTACTGTAAGAACCCAAAACATTTCCCCATTTGCCTCTCCCATTAAGTCACTGTGTTTAGAATTCCTGAAAGATTTCTCTACTTTAGAGAAGGATGCATTTTAAGTAATCATGTAGTAACAGTGGTTTAGCCTCCATTTGAAAAGAATGAAATATACATGAATACATGCAACACTTTGATTTCATTGATCTATCAACCTTCTAGTCTACTACTAGAATATCTGATTATGTCTGCATTTTTATCTTTGTAGGACAAACTGAAAATTTTGACAGTGCTTTTGACACCAGTTCTTTGACACTGGACAAGCTGCCGTTGGCTTTTTATGCAGGATTATATGCTTATGCAGGATGGTAGGTGTCTTTTCTTACTATCTCAAAATATGTTTCTTTTTCTTGCATAATTCCTGCTGGTAATTTTTTTCTTGAATATGTTGACCTAAGGCAAATAGCTTTAAGATCTCTTGTGAAAAAACATCAGATCTACCTAATATTAAGTTATTAGCTGGATTTATTAGATAGATAGACAGACAGACACAAACAAACCCATAGACAAGACGTCCAGACACCAGGTAAAATATAAGAAATGATTTTAATTTCGTAAATATTGAGCACAAAGCACCTCCACCTCCACTATACTCACAATAATCAATAATAACAGCAATAATACACAATCCTCCTCTCCACCCAGCAGCTCTGTCACACTCCCTCCCAACTCCGGCTCAGTCTGCTGGGTTTTCCATAGTCCTTTTTATAGTCGTTGACCCGGGAAGTGCTTCTGTTCCTCAGTCCATGTGATTTCATAGTACTTCCGGGTCAGATGAAAACTTCTTCTTTTCTTCAGCCCGGAAGTACTTCATTCCTTCCATCGCCGTGATTAGGGAGTACTTCCGGGCTATAATAAAAACATTCGTGCCTCCCTGCAGCATCCCCTGGCGGCCCCCATGGTATCCAGCAGGGCTGTGAAGCCGAACTCCATTGTCCATGATGCCCTGCTGGAATTCAGGGTGCCTCCATGTTGCAAGGAGGACTCCATCTAGCGGCGTGGGGGTATTGGCCGGGATAAACTGCCGTCCATATTTCACAATGTGCACTGTGATATTAGTTGCAGGGTTCGATTATGCAGCCATGTGCGGTAGGTCTGCTTTTTGTGAGATGAGCTTGATTGCTTTGGTCTGAGAGGTGTAAAAGAAAAAGGAGACAATAAAAAAGGTTTTTAGGGTGTTGCAGTTACCAGCTGTCAGCGTCTCTCTCTTAGACATAAAATCTGGCGACGAGAATGGCTGAGTTTTCCCTTTCACCATCACCTCCCTTCCTACTTTTACCCGGTGAGCCTCTGATTCTGTGGACTCATTGGCTACAATCCTTTCAAGTCTGTCTCCCTGCCTTGGGGCTTGAGGATGTTTCGGCCACTCACAAAAGGGTGCTACTCGTTCATTGCTTGGGATCGGAAGGGCAGCGAGTGCTTGGGACTTTGGGACTGGCTGACACATACGATACTGCAGTTACACTTTTTAAAGCCCTCTTCTCTGCCCCACAAAGTGCTCTACTACGGCGATTTATTTTCAGACAGCACCGTCAGCTTCCTGGTGAGACTGTGCATCAGTATGTCGCAAACTTAAGAGGACTAGCTAACTCATGCAAGTTTGGGGCATTACAAGAGGAAATGATCTGCGACCAGCTAATCGAATGCACTAGCAATGATAAAGTTCGCAAAAGGCTTTTGCATGAAAAGGATGATTTGACATTACTAAATGCAGTCGCAATATCATTCAGTGTGGAATCTGCAGCTGTTTGTGCAGCGGAGCTTTCAAAACACTTTGCTTCTGCCTCCGCATCAAACTTTTACGCACAGCACTCGCAGATAGATGATTCCGCAGCATCCAAATTCAGCGCAACAGACCGAGAACAGACAGTGCAGTTTGTTCAGCGCACAGGACAACTTCAGCAGCACTGTGGAAACTGTAGATCACGATCACACACAACCAGAGCTCAAAGCTGCCCAGCACGTGGTCAGACCTGTTGCAGCTGTGGTAAACAGAACCACTTTGCTAAGGTATATCCTTCTTCACCAATCAGTGTGCACAGACAGACTGCAGCTATAATTCACAATGTGATTTCAGGACCAGCAGCTTTCAAGTCATGCACAGTCAGTTTAAACGGTGTGAACATTTCCCTCTTTTTGGACACTGGTGCTACAATGTCCCTCTTAAATATATGCACATATAAAGATTTTCAGTTCTATGGCCTTGTCTCCACCTACCACTACTGCCAATGGTTATGGAGATTCTCGGATCTCCCTGATGGGTTCAGTCTACCTCACTGTTCAGTATGGCAAAGATGTTCTGCCTAATGTTTGCTTTCATGTTACAAAAAAAGGGGCAAATCTGATGGGGTTAGATCTGTTTCTTGCTCTGGGATTTTCTCTCTTAGATGAAAGTGGCATGCAAATCTTACAGGTAATCTCACTACAACAACAAAAATGGCCAGGACTCTTTACAGGTTTGGGTTGCCTCACTGCCTACACTCACAAGCCTTTACTCAACCCCACTGTCACACCACTTATACAGCCTTTATGACGTATCCCGCTGGCCTTCCAAGATGGGTTGTCCACTGAGCTGCGGCAGCTACTAGCAGCTGGCATCATTGAACCAGTCAGTGCCTCCCCATGGGTGTCCAACATAGTAGTAGCTAAGAAGAAGTCTGGTGGCTTGCACATCTGTGCAGATCTTCATACAGTAAATAAAGCAATAAATCCAGACAAATATCCACTTCACACTTCAGAAGAACTCACAGCACAGTTTTATGGTTCTATCTTATTTGCTAAATTGGATCTTAGGCAAGGCTATTTACAAGTGCCCCTCCACCCCAGCAGTAGAGACGTCACAGCTTTTGTGACACATGAAGGCATGTTTTGTTATACAAGAGTACCGTTTGGGTTATGTTCAGCACCAAGCAGCTTTCAAAAAGTCATGTCCTCAGTGTTTGATGGCATCCCTGAAGTGGTCATATATTTAGACGACATTGTTGTACATGGGCCCACTGCTGCTGTTCATGCCAAACGTCTTCACATTGTCTTTTCAGTTCTGTCTAAACACAAACTCACATTGAAAGCGGAGAAGTGTGTCTTTGCAGTGCCAGAGATAGAATTTGTTGGATTTCAAGTATCAGCTGCTGGCATATCTCCACTCCAATCAAATGTTGATGCAATCCACGCCATTCCGGAGCCTACATCTGTAGTTGAGGTGGCTTCCTTTCTGAGCATGGCCAGTTACTATTTAAAGTTTTTGCCCCAGTATTCTGTTACTACTGCACCATTGCGCCAGCTCCTGCGGAAAGGATGAGCCGTGGGTGTGGACTCCTGATTGTGCTAAGGCTGTTCACCTCCTGAAATCACAGCTTACTTCCCTTCCAATTCTAGCCCACTTTGACATCTGTAGCCCCACGTTTGTCACCTGTGATGCATCTGCTATAGCAGTGGGGGCCGTGCTGTCACAAAGTCAGGGTCAAGTGGAGAAGCCCATAGCTTTTGCCTCTCAAGCCCTCACTGAAACAGAGTGGAAATACAGTAATCCCTCGCTATATCGCGCTTCGACTTTCGCGGCTTCACTCTATCGCGGATTTTATATGAAAGCATAACTAAATATATAATGCGGATTTTTCGCTGCTTCGCAGGTTCTGCGGACAATGTGTCTTTTTACTTCCTGTACATGCTTCCTCAGTTGGTTTGCTCAGTTGATTTCATACAAGGGACGCTATTGGCGGGTGGCTGAGAAGCTAACCAATCAGAGCACGAGGTTAAGTTCTCCTGACTGAGAAGCTAACCAATCAGAGCACGCAGTTGAGTTCCTGCGTGCTGAATGCAGTGTTAACCAGGAAGTCTCATTCAGCATCAACGTGTTTCGCTGTGTAAAGAGTTGTGCTCTTTAGTGTTTATCTTTGTGCATAGTCAAGCCCTTCATTATGGCTCCAAAACAATCTGCTACTGCTTCAGGGGCCGTGCCCAAGCGCAAGAAGAAGATGTTAATGATTGCCGAAAAGGTAAACGTTTTGGATTTGTTGAAGGCTACAATTCTTTTTATTTAAAAAGTAGCAAAGGAATATAAGATCTACGCCCGCAGTGTCCTTTTAACCAGGGTGCAAAACGAGTTGTAAGTGGATGTAATAAGGCAGTAGTCTGGATGGAATCTGCTTTAGGGATTTGGATTGAAGACTGCCAGAAGAAGAACAACGGCAGTGCTATACAATCGCCTGAAGTGGCTCCTTTACAAGGGCTGTAACGCTCTCCTTTGTTGTGCAGTAAAATTAAACTCATTGTTATCGGACAAGTCATCGTGTCATTGTTGGTGAGTAACCATAATTAATTTTCTTCTTACAGTGCTTAGTACATGTACGTACGTTTAGTGTCACTGTACACACATTTACTGTATACTATTTTTCTTGCATTGTACGTATTTATTGCTGGTGGCCTGTCTATCGTAATGGCTGTAACATATGTGATATCGGAGACACTCAATATCTTTAAAATAATATTTAGGTTTTACTGTATATAAACAGTGTGTTTATATACATAATTTCAATGAATCTTACCTAATATCTAAGAGAATACAAAGGGATTATGCTGTATAACTCTGCGGGGAATATTTATAAACAGTGCGGGAGAGTTTATAAAGGCTTAAAATATATAAAAATAACCATACAAACATATGGTTTCTACTTCGCGGATTTTCACCTATCGCGGGGGGGGTCTGGAACGCAACCCCCGCGATCGAGGAGGGATTACTGTACTCGGTGGGTGAACGTGAGGCACTGGCATGTGTCTGGACATGTGAGAGATGGCACCTTTACCTGTATGGCCAATATTTCACACTAAAAACAGACCATCAAGCTCTCACTACCCTGCTGTCGGCATCTGGCACTGGACACTGCCCATTGAGGTTACATTGTTGGTCTGACCGTCTTCACCAGTACCACTTTACTCTCCAGTTCACTCCAGGGCATGAAAATGTTATTACAGACCTTCTGTCTCGCTCAGTTATGGCTTCAGCCCAGCCTCCTGACTCTGACCAAATGGAACATGATATTGTTCAGATGATGCACATGCCTCTTCAGACCACTATATCTCTCCAAGAACTCAAGGAGGCCTCTGCACATGACCCAGTACTATCCCAGGTATGCCACTTTATCAGGAATGGTTGGCCTAGCATGGCACCTGAGGATCTGTTACCCTTTGCTAGAGTGAAAGAAGAACTCTTCTGCTGGAATGGTTCTTGTGTGGCACAAGGGTGTCGTACAATGTTTCCAAATGTGCTCCATGCCGTGTGTTGTCAATGGCACATGAGGGCCACTTAGGTACAGTGAAACTAAAACAGAGATGTCGTGACTTGGTGTGGTGGCCTGGCATAGACAGGGACATTGAGACTCTGGTTAATGATTGTGTGGCCTGTCTGGTAAGTGGCAAGACAGGTCTCCTGGCCCCTCCCCCATTGCAACCTATTGCCTGGCTCACCCAACCCTGGGAACACATACAGATAGACATCGTGGGAGAAATCCATGGTGTCCCTCACCATCAGCCGTATTTGGTTGTTGTGTATGACTTACACTCGAAATGGCCAGAGGTTACTGCAACTGGCACAGTTACATCCTGTGTCGTCATTAACATTCTGGAATCACTGTTTTCTCGCTGGGGTCTCCCTAAGACCATTACTATGGATAATGGGCCTCAGTTCAACAGTAATCAATTTACCTCATTTCTGGAATCAAAAGGTATTAAACATGTTTGCACTGCATATTACCATCCACAGTCTACTGGAGGGGTGGAACATTTCAACCAAACACTAAAAAATGGCCTTAGGGCACACCAGGCACGAGGGTGTTCTTTTGATCAGGCTCTGCTTAATACCCTCTTGCACTACAGATCATCCCAGCATAGCACAACTGGAGTCTCACCTGCTTTCCTCATGCTAGGTTGTGAGCTTGCCCTACCTCTAGACAGACTTCATCCTTTTTTCAGTCAGAGTATGCCCTGTGCCCTCCCTTCAATTCCTCACATTAAGCACTCTGTCACCAGACAGCAACACAGAATGAAACAAAGGTTTGATCAATCAAAACGGGTCAAGGAAGTCAACATAGTAGTCTCAGACAGGGTAAGAGTTCGGAAGCCTCATCGTAATATCAAAATGGCCTCTTCTGGTCCTCACCAGTACAAGACAACCGACAGCTTGGCTCAGCCACATTTGGTCTTGCTGACGGTTCTCGGTGGCATGCCACATGTCTTCGAAAGGTGTCACCACCATCATCTGTTGTAGAATTTCATCCTGCTGACAAAAACAATGCAAATTCTTTGGCCATTCCAAACACATAGCTGGGTGACTCTGTTATCCAGCCTGATGTAGCACAAAATTAAGCCGAGCCTGTTATTCAGGCCCAGGAGCCATCTTCACGTCCCACTCAGTTGCATTTTCACCCTGGACACTTGCAGGATTTTGTTACTACGTTTCATGCTTAACTGTTCTGTTATATACTTAGATTTCTTAGCCACCAGAGATAGTCCTTCCTTGTCTTTCCATTTTATCCCAGCCAGGAAAGGTACTGAAAATACATCTGGCCTGGATGTCTGTTCCTCCACCTGGGGCTTACCATCCAGGTAGAGAACCTTCCTCTCTCAGGATGCCCATGCATCCACCTGGGACTTTGCATTTGTGTAAGGAAGCTTCCCATCTACTGGTCAGTATGCCCGCCCATCCCGTTTAGCACTGTGATATAGCGGGTCTGTGGCTCTGAACAAATGGCCAGTTTTTAAAATAATCCATTTGGCCATGTCAGTCTCCATGGGTGCAATCGTGAAGCTGCAGGGAGTTGATGAGGTAATTGGGGCGAGCTGCACCTGCACGTGAGGGTGCAATAGTTCTCAATTAACTAATCGGCTTCCTGCGGTGCGTGATTGAGATGCTGCGACCACGGAGCCGTATAAGACCAGCACAGGAGATTAGAAGAGAAACGAAAAAAAATGAAAGAGGCTTAGAGAGCATTGATTATTCAGAGGAGTGGGTTTGATCGAGGTGGAGTCCTCCCTAGGGATCCGAGGGATGACTACGTGTGCGAGAAGGAAGACCGGAGGACAACCAACCCTGAGCAGTCTGGCAGATGCTGGTGGAGGCAGCCAAGTCAGGTCAGTAGTGTGAGAACTGCGGCAGCGGAAGTCTCTCCAGTTGAGCAAGCCTTAGGTGAGTTGAAGAGACTAAGGAAAGAGCTGTGCTTGGCTGGTGTGGCCCCAATATGGCCGTAGGCTTTTAATTCACATTTTTAGCCTGGTTTTAAACTTTTGGATTTTTCATTGTTTTTTTATGGATTATTTATTGGAACATTTTGGAGCACTGCACTTGATTTGTTTGGTTTTTGTTTGTAATAAAAGTTGCACCTCTTTGCACCATCCCCTTGCTCAGTTTGATTTGTCCCCATCAGACCAGCTCATCCAGTTACATTACTGATGGTGCTGGGTTGGAGAGGCTCCCATGGAGCAGGACCCACACCATCACAAGCACTTACAATATATATATATATATATATATATATACATACAGTGGAACCTCGGTTCACGACCATAATTCGTTCCAAAACCGAAGTGAACCGAAGCAATTTCCCCCATAGGATTGTATGTAAATACAATTAATCCGTTCCAGACCGTACGAACTGTATGTAAATATGTAAATATATGTAAAGATTAAGCACAAATATAGTTAATTACACCATAGAATGCACAGTGTAATAGTAAACTAATGTAAAAACATTGAATAACACTGACACAAAACACCCAGGCTCCCTGCTCAGCTACACGAGCAGGCTTGCTCGCGCTCTCTCTCTCTCTGTAGCACACCCCCCCCCCCACCACTGTCAGCCCCCCCCCCCTTTGTCAGCGGCATGCGCTCGTTCGCACTCTCTCTTTCTCTGTAGCACACACACACACACCCCCGTCAGCAGCACGCGCTCGCTTTCTCTCTCTGTAGCGCACACACCCCCTCCCCCCCTCTGTCAGCAGCACACCCTCGCTCTCTCTCTGAGCTCACTCACTCGCGCTCTCTCTCTCTCTCTCTCTGAACAGAGGGGAACATTTGAACAAATCCGAACTTTAATTTAAAAACCAACCACAAGCAACCAAAAAACATTGCAGGAGTTCATGTTAATAGCCTTACAGCCCGATCGCTGTAAACACTTTTTTTTAAATGAGTTTTAAGCACAGCAGAAAAAAAGGAACATTTGAAAAAAGAGAAAAGTAACATTGCAACTAATCACACTATGAACAACTCCATCTGTAAACACTTTAATGAGTTTTAAGCACAGGGAAAAAAGCGAACATTTGAAAAAAGAGAAAAGTAACATTGCAACTAATCACACTATGAACAACTCCATCTGTAAACACTTTAATGAGTTTTAAGCACAGGGAAAAAAGCGAACATTTGAAAAAAGAGAAAAGTAACATTGCAACAATTCACACTACGAACTGAAAAATTAACTTTTGAAAAATTCGTAATACCAAAACCAC
>JANRMT010062795.1:16702669-16754946 GCA_026402145.1 Polypterus bichir lapradei | reverse complement strand
TCTCTCTCTCTCTCTCTCTGCAGCAGGCAGGCAGTCTGACCGAGAACAATGCAACACGTGCGGAAATCATCGGCGCGCACAAACCGAAAGGGAAACTGGCTTGCTCGTATACCGAGTGTGTGGTTGTGAACCAAGGCAAAAGTTTGGCGAACTTTTTGGTCGTGAACTGAGTTGTACGTGAACCGAGGTTCCACTGTATATATACGAGTATATAAACCCAGACCCCAGGATGGTGGCATTAGAGGCAGAGTTTCAAAGAAAAGGCCATATCTGAAGACATTGGACAGAAAATAAGTGTACTGTGGTCAGCATCCTGGAGTTATCTTTTCTGTGTTGCAGATGACACTGGTATTTGGCATGCATTGGCATGCATTTAAGGAAAAAGCCAACTGAAGACCTGCAAGGGCTTTTGCTTCTCAAACTACAAACTCTGATGTCCTTATCTTCTTGTGTAATTGTGTACATTGGCCTCACAATTCTTTTAGTATTATTGTTAGCTCCAGTTTGCCCCCTTCTCTAGAAGTAATAGACAAATGTATGTGAAATCTTCGGTTTCTTGCCAATCTTTCACATGGAATATTATTCAGTCAGCAAAAAAAATTTAGACTGACATGTTTCTTGGTAAAGCTGTTTCATTTTGGCCTTTTCTGAGCTTTGGGAATCCAAGTAGCTTCCAACCCACTGGACCAGAAAAAAACATTTTAGTGGTGCTAAAGGTTGTTCCAATAACTAATTAGCATTTAAAATGACAAATTAATGATAAGCTAAGGGTGTTTATCATTAGGACACTGAATGAGTGACTGCTAGAAATGGGGCTTTGCAGTCATTTATGAATAATCACAAAATTAGTCATTTTAAGCAGTGATAGCTATTGGAAGCACTTGTAATGTCTTGGCTAAATTTTAAACCAATTTAATGGTATCCTGATAAAAACAGGAATACATTTCTATTAAAAATATGAAAATGTATGAATCTGTTATGACTATTGTACACAAATGCAAATGATTACAGTGATACCACAAGCATTTTGAATTAAGCTTGAGCTGTGCTTTCCTTTCAGTTCTTTTTCTCATTGTCTGCTCTTAGCTCTTTTCTTCCAAAATACATATTATATATTTTTCCCAGTTGCTAACACATAGTTTCTACAATACTATACAATTTTCAAAGTTCAAGCTGAACATACATATTGAATGGAATACTCTCTTGTCAATACGCATGCCATGAATCTTTCACACAATCAGGTGTTCCTCTCAAATGGCACTCTATAAATTTGTTTCATTCTCACCCTGTTTTTGTTTAGAATAGTGGATATGAAAACACTCTGTATGTTGTTGAATACGTCATTGTCTTCCATGACATGTGTTTGAACTTCTGTGAATTGGATGGCATTTTTTGCCAGTACCATATTTTTAATTTTGTCTTCTTGTACTTGAGTAAAAGAGCACTCGTTCTACCACCATTTGGTCTTCTGTGAATTCTTCAGAGTGAAGAGAAAATTGATTACTCTTTCTCTACATAGACAAGCCATAATTGAGAAAAATTATTAGAAGTCGTATCTGTTTTCATTGTGAAATGTCCTAATGATTCCAGCAACAATATAGTGGCTCTGATTGGGCTGGACTCGCTGCCTAGCTTCTTGCATATTCAAGCCTTGGTTGATCACATTCTCTCCCAATATTGCTCTTATATCTTATTAACTCCAGATCTTATAACTTCATCCGTGGATGTTACAATTATTGATCCCAGGTGCTCATGTAGCTAAACAGGTAGCCCGATAGAGGAGCAACAGAGGCAGAAGAGGTGATATCCTGAGTTGATTCAGAAAGCGAGGACTATGACAGCCACTGCCTGGAATATGTTTATCTAATGTGTGCTTCCCGGCAAACAAAGTTAACAACCTGCATCTGTTAATACATACTAAAACAGACTTTTCTTTTTTATCTGCTCTGTGCTTTACTTAAACATGGATGAATGATATATTCCTGACTCTGCATTGGACTTACCTGATTTCACACTGTACTGAGTGGACCACATTACAGAACTGTGCAACAAAACAAAGGGAGGAGGAGTGTGTTTGTACATTAATCAAGGTTGTTGTGTGATGGTTCTTTATAAATCATGCTTTTCCTGACCTAGAATCGCATATTACAAACTGTAAGCTGTTTTATTTTCCATGCGAGTTTTCCTTAGTAATTCTAGCCTGTGTTTACACCACCAGTGCTTATGAAATGTAGTGGTGACTCACTGATGTAATCACTGAGATTGAAAAAGACAACCGAGACTCGCAAATCATAATTTTGTGGTTTCTTTTTTTTATTTTATTGATTTTATTTGAGGAAAATAACATTCTGTACAATCAAGTCAAACTTAACATGCCCACCCGAGAGAAAGGGAGGAGAGCCAACAGCAAGAGCAAGTCTTTAAAAACAACAAAGAAGAGGGAATATCCTTTTCCCAATATAAATACTTCTTCTAAAATTGCATCAACTAGATCCTGCCATATTTTAAAACAGTTTTCAACACATCCTCTAAATGAGAATTTAATTTTTTCCAGTTTCAAATAATATATAACATCAGTTACCCACTTACTTATAACATGTGAGCTGGAATGCTTCCAATTGAGCAAGATAAGTCTACGTACTAGTAGTGTGGTAAAGGCAATCATGATTAATTTGTCCTTGTCCACTTTAAGCCCATCTGGGAGTACACTAAACACAGCGATTAGAGCGCTTAGTGGGTAGGAGTGATTGTGACACCAAGGCTGTCTAAAAGGCATTTAAAGATTTCAGTCCAGAATGATGTTAATTTGGTGCAGGCCCAAAACATGTGGCCCATTGAGGCTGGATCTAGACTGCAATATTCACAGTTTGGATCTTTGCCTGGAAACATTGTGGACAATTATAAACAAGATACATTTGCTCAATAAAAGATTTTAAGCTGAATAATTGAATACTTTGCGCATATGCAGCTAGAGTATATTATATGCATGGCTGCTTTTTATTCCTTTTCTGAGATATTAAGTGAAAAATCCTTTCCCCACCATACCCTGTGATCTTTTAAAGGAAGGGACTTTAAAATGTTTTTATATATTATTTAGTGATTTTATATATTATTGACTGATCAAGATTTCTTCTGGAATAGATGTGGGTGGTAAGTGAGGAAAACTGGGCAGGTTCCTTTAAGTAAAGTTTCTGATTTGAAAGTAGTAGGAAAATTGTGTTAATGAGAAGTTTGTGTCGTAGTTGTTCATAAGATGCAAAGACATCCTCTATATACAATTCTCTCAGTGTTTTAATCCTGGACGTTTTCTAAACATTAAATACTGTGTAGGTTTAAGAGGGTAAAAAAGGGTGATTATCATGTAGAGGTGCAACAGATAAAAACTCCTCAGCCTTAAAGTGCTTTCTGAATTTGTTCTATATTCTGAGTGATATATGGACAATTGGATTATTAGTATATTGACGATAATTTGCATTTTTCTCTGGAGCACAAAGCAGGGCATGTAATGGAGTACAGGAAGATTTTATTTCTTTTGTGGACCAGGCTTGTGCATATTCATCAATTTGTGCCAATTTCCAGGCCTTTATACCTTGTATATTTCATCCATCCATTATCCAACCTGCTACATCCAAACCACAGGGTCATGGGGGTGTGCTGGAGCCAATCCCAGCCAACACAGGGCGCAAGGCAGGAAACAAACCCCGGGCAGGGCGCCAGCCCACCACAGCGCACATACACACACACACAATTTAGGATCGTCAATGCACCTAACCTTCATGTCTTTGGACTGTGAGAGGAAACTGGAGCACCTGGAGGAAACCCACGCAGACACGGGGAGAACATGCAAACTCCATGCAGGGAGGACGTGGGAAGCGAACCCAGGTCTCCTTACTGCGAGGTAGCAGCGCTACCCACTGCGCCACTGTGCCGCCCCTTGTATATTTGCCCCCCAGAAATAAAATCGAATGTTACATAGTGCCATGCCCCCTTCTGCTTTAGGTCTGCTGTGTGGTTTCTTTTTTTTATTGATTTTATTTGAGAAAAATAACATTCTATATTATCAAGTCAAACTTAACAAACCAGAATTCAACCCCCACCCAAGAGAAAGGGAGGAGAGCCAACAACAAGAGCAGATCTTTATACAGGCACTTACCATCTTTGTAGAGGCACCTTTTGGATCTGTGGATATTTTGATTCTAAATTGTCCCGTGTGTGTGTGTGTGTGTGCACTCTGCGGTGGGCTGGTGCCCTGCCTGGGGTTTGTTTCCTGCCTTGCGCCCTGTGTTGGCTGGGATTTGCTCCAGTAGTCCCCCGTGACCCTGTAGTTAGGATATAGCGGGTTGGATAATGGATGGATGGATGGATATTTTGAATTCCAAATAAATTATGTTATAGTTGAGTCTAATTTCATAAAGAACAATATTTTTAGAGTGTTCACATGCACAGAAATATTTGCAGATACACACACATGCATTTATTTTTTTTATTTTTCACCAAACAAGTCAGTGCAACATATGCACAGCAGATATATTTACATTGGAGCGAACAAAAATATGCTCAGAAAAAACAGTAAACTGAAAAAGAAAATGTGCAGAAGAAATATATAGAAAAAAAAGAGGCAAGAAAAATAATTAGGCAGCATCTTGCCTCTCAGCTGGGTCTGGCCACATCACAGGCAATATCTTCCCTTGCCAGACATCGAGGGAAGAAGCGCCTTGAGTGCCTTATCCATCCCTGAATCGCACCCACATCAATTTCATCACATGCCTCTTCCATAGCCTGCACAAGAGGCATGCGCACATAGGGCTGCCGGTCGTATACCTTCCACCGCCATGCCGAAAAGAACTCTTCTATGGGGTTCAGAAATGGTGAGAATGGTGGGAGGTATTGCACGAGAAACAGTGGGTGGTCAGCAAACCAATTTTAGACAGGGGCTGCATGATGAAAGCTCACGTTGTCCCATACTACAACATACCGGGTTCTTGCATGGTCTGCATCATTCATACGCTCTGGTGGAACGAGAATGTTATGGAGTCTGTCCAGAAATGTTAGAATATGGCCTGTGTTGTACAGTCCAAGGTTGGCATGACAGTGGAGGACACCATGCATCTTGGAGATGGCAGCGCACATTGTGATGTTCCCACCACGTTGGCCAGGAACATCTATAATGGCTCTGTGGCCAATGACGTTTCTTCCCCTTCTTCTGGTCTTTGCTAGGTTGAAACCAGCCTCATCTATGAAGATGAACTCATGTGGGATTGCATGAGCATCCATTTCCAGTACTCCCTGAAAACAATGAACTAAAATCAGTCAATATGGTGTTATCCAGTACACTGGGAAACAATGTTGCATGTAATGTGCTGCAGTCAATATTGTACTTACATCCACATATATTCGTCTGAGCTCTTGTTTCTTTGAGAGTTTCTCTCAAAAGGCACCTTATACAATTGTTTCAGGCTGATTTGGTTTCGCTTGAGAATGCGAGCCAATGTGGACAGACTGACTCGTTGAATGTTGGTGAATATGGTGTTGTCTTGGATGATGTTGCTTTGAATTTCTCTTAATCTGATTTCATTATTCTCCAAGACCAAGTTTACAATGGCAGCTTCCTGTACCCCTGTGAACATTTCGCCCCATCCTCCACCATGGTTGCGTCTCTCAGTCCTTTACAAAAACAAAAAACAAAAATATAGGGCTTGGACAATGCAGCCTAAAGATTTCCCCACAGTAGAGTAAATTGGACAGGAAACTTGTACAGTTAGTGTATGACATTAGCCATTCATGAAGTACACAGGTGCCACCCAACTGATACACTATGACATGGGTTGTACTACACAGTGTGAAATGCATTTTGGTTGCATACCTGTGCTCCAGTCTAAATGTCCGGATGACAGAGGCGACAGTAAAACGGCTCAAGTTGGGCTGCACTCTACGTCCAGCCTCTTGCATTGTCAGCCCATGGTTGATGACATGATCAACTAAGGTTGCTCTGATTTCATTTGACAGTTGCTGTCTTCTTCGCCCATGACCTCCAATACCAGCTCTACCCCTACCTCTCACTCTTCCTCCCCCTCTCATCCTCACCCTCCCTCTTCCTCTTCCTCTCTCTGCAATGTCTTCCATTGTTCTTGAAAAAAAGGTGCTCACCTGTGGTCTTTTTATAGTGCTTACTTCCTGATTGAAGTGGTAACAATTAACCATTGAGGTGTTTGGCCAGGTGGCACATATATTGGCCAATTAGCTCATGTTCTGTCCTTTTGAATGGCAGTGTGTTGTAATGGCAAACGTGACTTTATGTCAGATTGTTGTGTCTTATGCAGAGAACCATGTTCAGTGCATTTAGAAAGTGCCATTTTGAATTACAAAATGTGTGTAAAGCAGGAAATGTGTTTAGAGTTTTAGAGACTTGAGAAGAGGTTTTGCTCTCTGTGTGTCAGTTTGAATAATTGTGCTATGCATGTCATTTTAATGTGTTAGCAATTGTGAAAAACTGTAACAGACTTACATTGAATAATTACAGGGACAGTCTCCCTGGAGCTGTAGAAAAATGTTCACATTGCCAATACTGGATTGATCATAACCGAAAATGAAACTTTACTATGATCTTCCACTGTGTTATTTCTACACATTGATTGCAGCTCCCAGAGATGCATTGTGTGTGTGTGTGTTTTGTGCGTGTAGAAGTGAAAGGTGACCTCATATTGGGGACAGATAATGACTCTAATAGATAGTGGGGACAGATAATGGCCAACAACATTATTCACTTATGGGAAATTCAGAACAGAGTCATTGATGATCATTCCAGGGTATACATCAAATCAATATTTCTACTATTGTCTGCATAGTATGTTGTAACAACCTGAACATGAAGCAGGCATACAAAGTTCTTTTTGAAAGGAATTCAGACCAAATGATGACCTAATGCCGGCAATATGTACAGAAATGATCATTGCACCCTCATATTATGTAGTACCAAGTCATGATACAGTAAAAAGTACAACACTTATTAAGTGTACATGTAAAGTTCAAACTTTTTACTGTACAGTGTGCTTATCTCTGTTCTTTTATTGTAGAGAATTATTCAGCTTGATGCCAAGGACATGTCATATGATTACATTTTTGTTGAGGTGGCTAGATTTAACCTCACTAAAAGAAGGAGAAGCCGCTGCAACATTATTGGGCAGCATACTATTGTGGAAATCCCTGGGTAGTGGAGAGGCAATGTGACCATGTGTGCAGCCATAAGTGAATAAGAGGTTCTCCAACACCATACCATTTGGGGCCTTTACAACATGGCACATCTGTTGAATTTCCTAGATCACCTTTTTCAGAGTGTTGAGCGACAAAGATTTATGCATCTGGATTTTTTTGTGTGTATGCACATTTCCACTTTTGTCCATACGCCACGTTTTAGTGTGAATTCTACGCACGGTGTTATGCATGAGGCCCAAGGACCTTATTTCCCCTTCCAGACTCAGCACTGTTCAGACCAGTTGTCTACAGTATATGTAGACATTTTCAAGAATCTCTGGATCTGTGCACTGTTCCTACATGCTTCAAGGCCTCCACCATCATTCCAGTAGCTAAAAAAAAATTAAAGGTCACAGGCCTAAAAGACTACATACCAGTAGCTTTAACCTCTGTAGTAATGAGGACCTTTGAACACCTTATTCTAAATAACCTCAAGAATGCTAAAAAAGACTTCCTGGACCCATTTCTATGGATGATGCATTGAATTTAGGTCTGAACTTTATTTACCAATACCTTGATAAGCCAGGGGCATATGTGAGGATCGTGTCTGTGGACTTTAGATCTGCTTTCAATACAATCATCCCAGAGCCTCTACATAAGAAACTCACCCCATTCAACCTACCCAATTTAGTCTGCAATTGGATTCAGACTTTCTTACAAATAGGAAACAGTACATGTGGTTGGGCAAACAGATGTCTGACCCATTAACCCTTAGTACTGGAACACTGCAGGGATGCGTCCTTTCCCCACTATTCTTCTCACTTTATACAAATGACTCTACCTCTGGTGATCTGTCTGTCAAACTTCTTAAATCTGCAGATGACATAACACTAAGCCTCATTTCAAGCAATGATGAGTCCATATACAGACAAGAGGTGGAAAATCTGACATTGTGGTACAGCTACAGTTTTTTTCCATGTGCAGTTATTCTAACTAATCAGGTTTGAGCTTCAACTTAGTATGTAGGAACATCTGCATACTAGACTGCCTAGACATTTTAATCCTACTATCTCATCATTTTGTGTTTTGCCCTTGTATGCTGCATCATATTTAATCATTTTATATTATATATTCTTGTATGTATCTTTTCCATTGTGTGTTGTCCTTGTATGTTGCACAAACACTATGAAGATAAATTCCTAGTACACATTAGCATATGTGTCCAATATGTGTTCCTGACAATGCAAAGTATTGTACAACACACACAAATCAGTAAAAAATGTTTATTGTATAATAGTATTCATATACGAAAGCACAATGAAAGTGAAAAGCAAGTGGGAAATTGCACAACAGCACTGTAACAAAAGATACAAAGGCAAACCTATGTACAAGATGAAGAAAACACAATATAGACTAGAAAACAATGTACGAAACATAAATAAACACCAAGGCTAGTATTCTTTGTTGAGCATCAACTCTCTCCTCTGTGTTAGGCCACAAGATTCTGTCAATGTCATATCTTATGTTTTACCTTGCAAAGCACTGAGGGAAAAAACATCTTGCATGCCTCATCCACTCTTGACAATCGTCAACTGGGTTATGTTAACAAGCAGCACCCATTGCTCCCAGAAGGGACATTTGGTAATGAAGCTGAAAATCATGAATCTTCCACCACCACAGGTGGGCAGCAGACCACTCTCTCACTACACTGGAGTGATGAAACCTGACACTGTTCCAAATTACTCCAGAATGTGGGAAGTCAGGCCTCGCCTCTTCTCTCCCTTTCTCAGGGATAAGAGCGCTGCATAGGTTACACATGGTTTCCCATGCTACCCTGGTACGTTCACTGTGGATGCCCTGTGATGTTCCTGCCATATTTGCTGATTTTGTTCAGGTTGAATTCAGCCCTTTCCACATGCAAAATTATGTTTGGGGTGTCCCATGATTCCATATCTATCACCTTGTGCAAAACACCTCAAAGCAGTTCACATACTGTAAACTAAAAATAGTGCAGAACAGCATTCCAAAAAACAAGGCAGTAACTGATAACCTACTATAAGAATGGAATGCATTATCCAAAACACATGTATATTTTCCTAAAATGTGTTTTACTTTAGTAAAAGCAGGATAATGTACCATAGTGGGGCACATTCAAAAGGGATTTTGCTGTGGAATTGAACACCTGCCTCCCCGCTCATTCATTGGTCAAGAGTTCCATCTTCAATTCTATTTTATGAAAAAACTTAGTTATCTCTGAATTTCTCCATTAAAAAATAAGATAATAATTTTTTCTTATTCATCACTGCAAACATTTTGGTGCAAATAATAAGTAAAAAAATATTGTTTTTGTGTGTAGGATTCCCAAAATGATACAGCAAACAAAAAGGAATTATGGTTGACCTGCATGCCTGGCATGCACCTTAATTCTGAAGACAGTCTTTGATTTTACTATGACATGGTAACAGAATTCTATTTTATTTTAACAGGTATGTCTTGAATTATGTCACAGAAGAAGTCATTGATTCCAAAAGGTATTGAGATTTTTGTCACTTATTTCCAAAAAAGATCTTAGGAAGATCATACCTAATTTTTTGTTGATCAGCATACTGATCAAATAAAAAAATGACATGTGCTGGTCAGTTTACCCACTAAGCTAGATACAGTATTGTATTTGGTACTGCTAAGAGAACTGAATATGAGGCAAATTAAACACATGCAGGGAAGCAATTTCATGTTACGGAATGTAGTGGGTCTCACCCTAGGATTGTACGTTTGGTTTATTTCATTTTTGGTTCTTTTTTTCTGAGATATCCTGATTTTGTTTCATTCCTGTTAATTGTTCTCTAATTATTAAATATTTTCTTTTAGTGTCTTTTGTTAATTTATTTATGCATTCAGTTAATTTTGCATTGAAATTATTTATTACACTTAAGGCTTCAGGGGCAAGACCACCAAATTAGACTAAAAGAACTAGGTGTCTTAATTAATCTTTTAGGTTTTAAAACATTCAACAGTAAATTCTTTGTGCTATTCACCCTGACAACACCCTGAGTTCAATGACAGTCTGCAAAACACCAACGCTGAAAGCCACTGAAATGCCTCGATTGATGTAGTGGCTCTAATGTGATGCCCTTTTCCAATTCCAATAAGCAGAATGCACCCTTACAAAACAAGACAATTCAGTCACTCTAATGTAGTGGTGTCCAACTCTGGTCCTAATCAGTGACCAGTTTTCACTGCTAATTACCTTTCTTTTACCTTCATTTTAATAGCCTTGTTTAAAAGGATTCAATCCTCTGAATGGAATTGTTTCTTCATTAAATGGCAGCCAAACAGAAATGAGATGTGAAACAAGCCAATAGATGACCAGCTAAGTTGGCACTTCAAATTCCAACCAATTTCACTCCATCTAATTTCTCATTTAGAAGCCTATTCTTGTTGTTAATTACGCCCGTTATTTAATTCCATGGCTTGTTGCTGCTCTCATTCTGCCACAGTAGACATTTCCAAAACTATTAATCCTCTTTTTTATAAGAACGCTGTCAACATGTTTTGGTAACTTAAGCAGATCAACATTTATGGAGACCTTTACCTTTTTTTACTTTCAAATATTCTGTGAAGGGCACAAGTTAGCTGGTCATGTGTCAGCTCGTTTTGTGTCTTGTGTCGTTTTATGATTATTTTTTGGCTACTAATTAAGGAAAAAAGAAACAATTCACGGGTCTGAGTCAAGTCAATTAAAGTGAATACAAAAGAAATTAATTAGCAGCATCTGGTCACTAATTAATAAGATGGTTAGAAAGAAAACGTGCAGCTGCTGCGGCCCCCCAGGACCGGAGTTGGACAGCCCTGCTCTAATGTGTGAGGCTCTTCTCATAAATTATATACTTTTTTTCATTTTTTCATTATTATTACGGCTATTATTAATATTATTGACTGTCATGTTTTTTTGTTTTTTTTTAATTTGCCTTCACTGCCTCTGAGTTTGGGTTCCCAGAATACATGTGTAATACATGTAAAAACAATAATAATTTCAAAAATAACCTCTTAATTTCCTGTCAGTTTTTTTCTTTCTTCTGACTTAATCAAACTCAAGAGAAAGAAAATTGATTAAAGCCTTGACCCTCTTTTTGCCACAAAACAGGCATGCATATTTGAGAAATGTGACGAAATCCATAATTGATCAAAGAAAATTATTATTAAATGAAGTAATGAAAGCTTTCATTAATGTTTTATGGGTTAAATTTTGCAGCGCTTAAATGAAATGACCCTTCTATGAAGAAGAGATCCCTCACACTCAGAAGCCTAATGTGTCTCATTTTCTGATGGTGCTGCCTCGATGTGTGAAATCTGAACTCAGTTCACATCCCCTGGAACCTCTAGGGACAAACTTCAAAAGAAGAGTTACCTGATCAAAGAGAACTTGATTAAGTAGCATTTATTTGTAACCTAAGTTAAATCTGGTAAAGGTTTATTGAGAAGTATAACTGAGTTTGCTGGCATTTTGATATTATGGAAAGATCACACAAGAGACTTCATTCTCTGGCGTGTATTTGTTTTCACTTAAAATTCCCATCAAGAGAGCAACAAACAATTTGTGAAATGTAGCTCATATATTTTCAACAATACATCTGCTATGCTTCTCCATTTGAGGTCTACACATTTTAGAGGGAAATAACAGTACCCCTGTATCAGCTATGATACCCCACATAGTAGGAATGTGGTGCCAGACTACACTTTGGATACCTTGTAGTTTATGGACCAAACAAGATGAGACAGAGAGAGAGGGATGAGACACAGACCAAAATGTTGTGGAAAACAAAGGTGCAATTTATTAACTAAAGAAACTAATCCTGTGTCATGCGGCCATTTTCACACTGTCCTTCAGCAATGACACACAATCAAAAATAAATGGGAAAGGACAACGACAGAAACAGTGAATATAGTGTTTACAGTTCATTTAAAAAATAAAGAATAATTAAGAAACATGCAATAAAGTCATGTTCCTCTTCCTCTATCACATTCAGTTCAGCAACATACTTTAGGAAAAACGGAAGAAATTTACAGTATATCCCCAAGCCAATTATTTCTTTTATCAAAATCCTTCAACAGATGTACTCCTTCTTCTCACTCTGATGGTCAACTGGCGACCCCTACTGGAGAGAAACTCTTTTTATATTGGCCTTAGGATCAGCCAGCCTATCTCTGTCCTCATTTACCCCTGTTCACATAATCAAGGCAGACACAAGCACATTCACACTATGCAAATTCAGAAAGTATGCATTTTTGCCAAAATATTAACACTTAGTTTTGGAACAAGCAGTATGCCTTGTAAACAGTTCAATGTATTTTGACAATTCCTTGTTTTTGAAATGATGACAGGACTATTGACCAGTGAGTGAGGGGGAATAGATTGCTTATTTGCATGTGTGTGCACATTCCTTCCTCAGTCACAAGAGTGTTTTCAGAAAGTGGTTTATTTAAAAATATTTCTGTAAAAAACTAAAAATAAATGTCTGCAACATTATGAGCAAACAATTGGCTGACTTTGCATGTAGATTATGCAACACCAGTAACATGAGATTTTTTTCATGAATGTTTTTAAATGTTTTGCTGTTGTGCCACCTTGGTCACCTACCTCCTTTATTAATGAAAATATGACATTAAAAATTTTCTTGACTGTCATTTTTAAGCGCATAGGGCAAGCTACATTTAAAAAACATCTACACATGATCTGGTTTTTAATAGTTTTTTCACTCCTTGTGCTGGTGAATCATTACAGCATCAGCAATTTGTGGATAGCGCTTTGAGTACTGAGAAAAGCGCTATATAAATGTAATGAATTATTATTGTGACTGGATTAATATAAGGTAAACTTTTGTTATTATTATTTTTTTTTTTTAGAAACATCCCTTTGTCAATCATATTGTCCATGGTAACTGTGACAATTTCTTATCTTCTGACGAACATTTCCTATTACACGGTGATGACATCTCAAGATGTTCTGGAATCCAATGCTGTGGCTGTGGTTTGTGAATTCACTTTTAATAAATATGAACAAATAAATATTAGAATGACTTTAAAGGTATGCCTGGTGGGACAGTGATTAGCACTGCTGCATCACAATCTCTGTAGACAGGAGTAGTAGTCCTCTTACATTTCAGATTAAGTGGTCAGTCTAAACCAGCCTGGTACAACTGAGTATGGGTGTGCTCAAAAAAGTGCTCTGTGGAGGACTGGCATGGTGGCCAGAGTTAGTGCTGTTTTCCACATAGTGCTGCCAGAATAAACTCTAGCATCCCACAACCCAGAAATTGAATGAGACAGGGCCTGTGAATGGATGGATGGATACATTTATAGGATAACCTAACTGCATGACTACAGTAAATATCCCCAAATGTTTTAATTAACAGTATCTGTAGCCCATACTGTGCAGTCTAGAATAGGTACTGATCTTGATTTTGTATAGCTCTTCTAATGGAGCTAATAAAGCTAATGCCTTGGCATTATTTTGTGGCCTGGGAAGGTATGGGTGGGTGAACTATGGTCATATGTGAGTCATGAGGTGTATTCGTGGGAAACAATTTTTTCAACTACTTTTAAGAAAAGAAAACAGATTCACAAAATATAATTGATTTTTGCAGAATGTTGCAAAACAAATCTTTTCAAATTAATAAAATATCTGTTATGTAATAGCCAAGGTTTATTTCCTGGCTTATGTTTGTTTTCCTTTTTTGTTTATTTTATTTTTTCATATATTATTGTACTTGTGTGTTTTTGTTGATATTAGCCTTTGTATTTATTATTTAGTATCTATGTATTGTGCTGTGTTCTTTTGTGTTCCTTTTGTTTTGTGAGTGGAACCCAAAGAGACGGGCCCACTCTGATGTCACTGCTGAAGCACCACCTTCTGCCTCTTTTTTCTGAAGCTCAAAGCAGGTCCTTCTGTGGTTCATTGTCACTTGGTGTGTGCTTTATTTATGGTGAGCATTAATTTTTCTAGCTTCTTGAATTATTGATTTGTGTTCTTGTATTTTGCTCTTGTTTTATGGATCTGGATTTGGTAGCCTTGGATTGTCTTTTAGGCAAATCCTTTTGCCTTATTTTGCCCATTTTGCTCCTCAATTGTTTATATAAATAAATTCTTATTTTATAAGGATTCTGTGTACACTTGATTCTCAAGCCAACGGTTTTGTATGGTTTTCCTTTCACTTAAGATGCATTTTTATACATTTTCGGCCAATTAAAGTTATTTGAACTTTAAAAGCCTGCTCCCTATTTTTTGGAGCCCTGATTGTGGAGTTAGCAAGTTAAGCCTGTCTTAGGTGAAGTTTTTTTCTAAGCAGGCTAGGGAGGCTATTTTGCTATTTTGAGTGTTGTTTTGCCACAACAATATCTTTGGAATGGTACATTTCCAGTGCTTAGATTCTAGTTGACTTCAATACTAGTCTGAATACTACCCATTGATTTTTGTTATTGATAATCCTGCCCAATCAGTGGCCATCTTTCTTTCTCAATCTGATGTTCTTAGCCACATATTCATGTTCTGCATGCAGGCTTACTTTCAGCCCTGATAGCCGATGTACAGTTACACAATTCAAATCAGCTCATGCCTGCTTATCTTCCATGTATTCAGCTGATTGATGGTTATCTGCTTTAAATGCTTCCACACACATCATTTTTAGACATCCTCAGGTTGGACTTTAATGTTCAGATGTTATCCAGTGAGCAGCATATGGATGAAACTGAAATAATGTGCTAATATATTTATTAGGTAAGCAGTATGATCCAGTCATTGAAAATGTCACAACTGTTAACACCTTGTTGGCTTTTTCAGGATGTTTTTGTTGATCAGAATCTTTTTCTAAACAAACCACCCCAGTGAAACAAGGCATAGATTTTTGCCCAAAAGAGACTTTTGCGTAGATCACTTCCAGGAGATCATGGGTGATTTTCAAAATCGTTGACTTACAATTTCCTTTGGAGATGTGGTGTTTGCCAACTACTAAGGTACAAAACTTGTTAGATTGTGTGGATCTTTAATACAGTATAAACTTTAGTAGAGGCACAATCCCTAAAAAGTTTCAAACCAATATGGGTAATGAGTTACTCATTTGGTAATTTGAAGACAAAGAGGTTTTTTATTTATATTTTATTATGGGCAATAAATCCTTCTGCAGTGAAAAATATATTAAATGATAAGGTGTGGTTATAGTTCAGAATGTGCAGAAAACATAAATCCAATCTGTAGAAAGCATTTAAAAGCATTAAACAATGCTAGTTACTGTTGCGAAAGTTCAACTATTTTCAAATAATAGTTCAATGAAATTTTACAACGGGTTATAAGTGGAATTTTTAGAATAATTTTTTTTACAGTTTCTGAATATCTTCAAAGTCCAGCTGTTCAGAAAAGAAAATAATAAGTAAGTTAAAGCATACAATGTAGATGTGGGCACGACTGAAAAAGTGGTACACGAAGACCACTTATACGTATAGATAGATAGATAGATAGATAGATAGATAGATAGATAGATAGATAGATAGATAGATAGATAGATACTTTATTAATCCCAAGGGGAAATTCACATACAGTACAGGCCAAAAGTTTGGACACACCTCCTCATTCAATGTGTTTTCTTTATTTTCATGACTGAAGGCATCAAAACTATGAATGAACACATGTGGAGTTATGTACTTAACAAAAAAAGGTGAAATAACTGAAAACATGTTTTATATTCTAGTTTCTTCAAAATAGCCACCCTTTGCTCTGATTACTGCTTTGCACACTCTTGGCATTCTCTCGATGAGCTTCAACAGGTAGTCACCTGAAATGGTTTTCACTTTACAGGTGTGCCTTATCAGGGTTATTTAGTGGAATTTCTTGCTTTATCAATGGGGTTGGGACCAGCAGTTGTGTTGTGCAGAAGTCAGGTTAGTTGGACGATCATTTATTTTTCAACAGGACAATGACCCCAAACACACCTCCAGGCTGTGTAAGGGCTATTTGACCAAGAAGGAGAGTGATGGAGTGCTGTAAATGGTCATGAAAATAAAGAAAACACATTGAATGAGGAGGTGTGTCCAAACTTTTGGCCTGTACTGTACATTAAAGTCCAACCTGAGGATGTATAAAAATGGTGTGTGTGGAAGCATTTAAAGCAGATAATCATCAATCAGCTGAATACATGGAAGATAAGCAGGCATGAGCTGATTTGAATTGTGTAACTGTACATTGGCCATCAGGGCTGAAATAAAAAAATAAGCATATTTAGTTAAATACACTTTTGGCATGATATTGTAACAGCTGAAAAACTGTTTTCTTAAAATAACACCAAACTTTAGAGTAACACCTGATGGGTAAATGTTATACCGTTCAAAAACAGATTGTGATATCTTTCATTGCATTGCTGATTTATCATCTTTTTTCAGCTGAAAGAATCACACCCTACTCTCCAGAACTTAGTGGGACAAGGAAGTCTTATTAGCACATTTAAAATTTACTCTGAGGAGCAGTCCAAAATTTTTTCTAGAATTTGGCAAGAATTTATTAATACTGTTGTAAAATAACAGGTTTGGTCTCTGTTAAACTTTCTAATGTTTTAATATATAAAACTCTCCTAACCAAGTATGAGATATGTATTAAAACTAGTCAAACATGTGGGATGTAACACTGATTTGCACCTTATACACTGCTACACAGTTCATTAAATGAATAAAAAATATAAAAAAATAAAAGTCACAATCCAGTAGAAGCATTTCTGGATGTGTTGGTTCCATTATGATGTACGGAAGTGGCATTGGTGGAATGTTGTATTGCTGTTTTACACTGTGCTGACATAAACCCAGAACTCTGCTGCTTTTTCTTTCTGCCAGTATCACATCTGGTACAAAAATAAATGCATCACAATTTATTGGCTCTACTACTCTGTTGCGTTGTCTTTTGGATTTTTTTTTTGTTTTGTTTCTGTATTCTTATTTGATTATAAATATGTCCTGACAGTTTTAATATTCTAGCTCAACCTATGATAAAAGCATATGATTTAAGCATATTTGTTATATTATAAACGTACAAAAAAGCGTATATTTCCTATATTTAAATACCCCCACATCTTATTTTTCACAATGAACTTGTATCTTTCTATCACAAAATGTTTTACAGCTTTAGTTTATAACAAGTTTTGATTTTTCACACTTTGTTCTGAAGGTCAGATTAGGATTCTGCTCTTGTAAAAAATATTAATTGCCCTCTCTCTCTTTTTCAAACATTTTGCTATGCTTTGCAATGTATAACAAAGAGCACAGATAGAAAGGAAACCAAAACAGGCCAATAAATACTGAAAATTGCTGTTTTGGTTTGTTAAGGGAGAGTTAATATGTGAAACATTCAAATTGATCCATTTAAAATGCATTGTAGATTGTTTTTGTATAGGACAATTATTTACCACAATACAGTAGCCCTGTAATTAGCATTAATTCTATGTGAATATACTAGAAGTATTTTCAATAATTCAACTTTTTACACTCAGATTGTACTTTTGCCTCTTTTTCCATGAGATGGACACTCTATCTACTATATAATGAAACACTAAGGTCTGGGTCAAGTATATGTGTCGAGTCCTTCAGAGCAATCCGATTGGTCAGTTTGGCTTTGGCAATGCAACAAAAGTCGAAGTGCAAGTGTGAGACAAACAAGGAGGAATAAAGGCGCAGACTGAGAGAGTCACAGAAAGTATAAAACCAAACAACAGGTGAGAATACGCTGTACAGTAAAGCCTTTGAGAGGGGAAGTGCCGGTGAAGAGAGGTGTACACACATGTGAATACAGAGGAAAGACACTAAAAGTACACATAGGGTAAGGCATAGCAAATATTTTTAACTGATTCTATTATCTGCCTGGTGGGTACTGTGACTTATATATGTATAATGCAAAATGCACTGATTTACTGACTCACTCATTCATCAACATAAACTACCATTGCCCGTCCAGTTAAAATTCTGAAATTTGGCAGTATAGTACATCAAGGGCAGAGACAGGTTGTAGCGGTGCTACCATTAGTTAGAACTGCATCTCCCAGCAGTCCCTGCAGGGGCTGTTGGGGTCAAAGGTGGCCAGAGGGGTTTAAAAGGAGGGCAGGTGTCGAAGAGAGAAAGAGTTTGTTTTGTTTGTTTAGTACCTGTATATATCTGTTGAACTGCCTGCTGTTTTTCTGCTCTACATCTTCGTGTCCTGGATTATATTGTGTGTTGGGGTCTGGATATCATTTGTCTACCTGTTACTGAGGTCGTTGTCTGGATTCATTGGCTTTCACGGAAGAAGGAGCGCTCCTGAACCATTCATCTGTCAATCTACTTCAGCAACTACCGGTAGGACTGTGTTTTTTCCATTTCCCTCGCATCATTCAAATCACTGGACATAACTTCACCGCTGATCATTTCATACATGGACTTTACTGCGTGTTTGTCGTGTTTATTTGTTAATTGTAATACCGTCGAAGGGATCAGGGGTGGTATTATTGTTTTCATTTATTTAATTTAATTTCATTATACTTTATATCATTTAAGTTCCCAGCGCGTTTTTTTTTGTCTCTGTAGTGTGTGTGTGTGTGTGTCGTGCCAAGGCTGGGGTTGTCCCTGGTAATCCTCATATAAAATAAATAAATCACCGTCACGCTCGACGGTGTGAATCTTAGCGGCTTCTGACCGCTACAAGGTGAGTCCTCCACTGAGTCCCCTGACTTTGCCTCCTCAAAGGAAAGTGTTTTGGTGGGATTTATGAGGCCCCGAAAGTGGTCCTTCCACTGCTTGACTATATCTTCATGTGAGTTCAGGAGCACTCCATACATGCTATAAACTGTAAAAAAAGTCAGAAAACTATGCAAATTATAGCAGAAGGCATGGTATTAATTTGTATTGTACACAAATACCTTGATACATAATAGCATCTCTTTATGGTAGGGAAGTTGCCATGTGTCAATTACAATCTTCCTGGTTTCCTCATTCATCAAAATATGAATTCACAAATTAGATTTGTGGCAGATTTGTGCATTTCAAAGCTGTGCTAGGCTATGCCGCATGATGAAATTAAATCAAACAATGAAGAAAAGAGTAGATAGATGCTGACAGTCATAAATAAGGGTGACTGGCCATTTCTGAAGGATGGCAGGATGAGGTGATTGGAACTGACAGCTATGAGGTAAACAAGTGAGTACAATAAACTGATTGATCTGCTTTGCCTCATCATTGACATAGGGATCAACTGGCTATTAATGCTTCTGCATTCGAATACACATCTTTTTTATAATTAAATCCATCCATCCACTCATTATCTGCACATACCTTGTCCAGTTCAAAGTCACATTGTGGTCTTTGCTTATCCTGGCAATTCAAGACAGAAATCAACCCTTATTATGCCAAGCTTTCAAAGGCTATAAACTGGCTGAATTCTTGACAATTAACCTAAAATGTATCTCACTAAGAGTACCAGCAGAATAACCCACTCTGACATTAGGTGAACATTCAAATTTCACACAGACAGTGACCAAGCTGGTTTTGGACCCAGAACTATGGAGATATGGAACAGTTGCACCATAGTATTTAGCAAGTTTCCATTGTTTTAGTTTTTTCTTTTTGTAATTTTTTTCAGACCTTTGCTGACAGAGCACTCCAAGGGTTCTCCTCTGTCATTCCAGTCCTTGTTGCTATGTCCTGTTTGGGATCTCTGCTGGGAAGCTGCTTTACTACTCCAAGGTAAAAATATTATTTTTTAAATAATTTTTATCAAGTGGGGAGGAGTGTAATTTAAAGATGTGAGTTTGATGTTTAGATCTAAAGTAGCTTTTATGAAATGCCACTGCTAATAAGAAGAGCTAAGAATAACTCTGCTTATAAAGAATAATTAATATATAATAATAGTAATTCTTCACATTTATGTAGAACTTTTCTCACTATTCAAAGAGCTTTTCAAAGTGAGTGGGGAGTCACTTTTACCACCATCAATGTGAAGCATCTACCTAGGTGATGTGATGTCAGCCATTTTGTACCAGTTTGCTAACCACACATTAGCTGTTAGGTAGTGTAGGGGTAAGCAATAGTCAGCCACTTGGAGACAGCAGATGATTAGTTGGTGTTTTATCTTGGTAGAGTAATATATGTATTGCTCTACTTTCCCCTATTGTATTATTAATATGCAGCCTTAGAATGCCTAATCTCACAGACGTACCACTGTTTATAAGATATTATTTTATATAACTTATCCCCACCTTCCCTTCTATATCTATAACCTCAGGCAATTAGATGTAGTAAAAAGACAAGCAGGAGTTAAGTTACACATAAAATTATGTATTACTGATAATATTCATAAATAATAACAAAATGCAAAGTACATTTGAATATTGGCAACCATACAACCTGATAAAATGGTGATGTGTAATTCAGGTGGCACACTGACTTGTAGTTACTTAAAATGTCTCTAGTTAAGGCATTGTTGGTGCTCAGCTTTCAGCCACATGTCTGTTCAATATGGCTGCTGAGCTGTGCTCTTCATTGTGTTGACTTCATCATCACAGGTTAGCAAGAGAGATGCTTCTTCATCATATGTTGGTAAGAGAGATGCTTCTTTCAGAGGTTAGTAAGAGAGAGAGTGTGAGGTTAAGCACATACATTTATAGCTGTTCTCTCCAATTCCTCGAACCAATAGGACATCATGGTACTTAGATGCCTCTAAGACAAGCCAATTCCAAACAGCCATACCTCAGACCAATGGGTGAAATAGAACATCTTAACACCTACCCCAAAACCATATGTTAAACATCCTGGCTTCCTTGCAGGGGGTTCAAAGACTTTAGCAGAGAAATACTCATCAAACTGGTTTAAGACACATCCCCCTAAATCCTGTCATAAAATTACAAAGAGACAGTCGTAAAAGGGGGGGGCAAACAGGAATACCTCTCACGAAAGTTACATTGGTTTGCCTAAATTATAAATAAAGACATACAAAACATTTATCAAGTTATATGCAAAATCTCACATCACAACAGTTGGCCAGAATGACTAGGCTCTGGTGGGCAATTTAGCCAGGACTTCAGGATACACCCTACTCTTTCTGAGGACCTTGGTTTTAAATCTGGTCCACTGGGTCATTGGGATCTGCATTCAGACCATAGAGTAAGCTCCCCTTCCTGACCTTGCCAACACTTTTTCCAGCAGCAGCCCAAGCTTTTCCGGGTTGGTCTCCCATCCAAGTACTGGCCAGGCCCAAACATGCTTATCTTCAGGTAGATCACCTGTTCTGAAGTGCATGTGGTATGAAAGAGTATTTCCAAAGTATTTATACGTATAAAATCAAACATTGTAGAGGTTCAAAGGGGTAAGATAATTCCACACTCTCTACTGAAGGCATATGGTTTCTATGGCTCTGAATAGTATTTACTGAGTTATGAAAACGATAAATGGATTTTACACTGAAGATGACTACACAGTTGCTTGTTTAGAGAAGATAACTAAATCTTAACTTGTTTAGAGGAGTCCCTGTTTCACTTTACAATACAATACAATACAGTTTATTTTTGTATAGCCCAAAATCACACAGGAAGTGCCGCAATGGGCTTTAACAGGCCCTGCCTCTTGACAGCCCCCCAGCCTTGACTCTCTGAGAAGACAAGGAAAAACTCCCAAAAAAACCTTGTAGGGAAAAATGGAAGAAACCTTGGGAAAGGCAGTTCAAAGAGAGACCCCTTTCCAGGTAGGTTGGGCATGCAGTGGGTGTCAAAAGAAGGGGGTCAATACAATACAATACACAGAACAGAACAAATCCTTAATACAGCATAATAATACAAATTTTAGAAGCACGGAGCAGAATTTAACTGTAGATGATATCCCATAATAAGATTTGAATATTTTTAGAGTCCTGGAGACCTCATCCATCAAGCTGCCTCCCCATTTGGCCATTCCACGGCTGAAACGTTGCTCGGCCAGCCTTTTTCCCATGATTCCTGTGATCCTCCATCAGGGATGACTTTACCATAGGCAGGCAACAACTTGGCAGGTGGGTCGTGGCACCAATTGCCACATTTGAGTACCGAGAACAGAAACAGAATAGGTGAGGGTTAGTAACAAATTATAACAATCATGTTACTTATGTTTTAGTGCTAATGACTAACAACAGAGATGCAGTATGTACAGTTAATCAGCAGCTCTAGTCAGGATATGCTAAACTGAAGTAGTGAGTCTTCAGCCGAGATTTAAAGGCTGAGACCGAAGGGGCATCTCTTATAGAAGCAGGAAGACCATTCCACAATTTAGGGGCCCTGTAACTAAAGGCTCGACCTCCCACTGTTATTTTAATAATCCTTGGAATCCTTGGAATCATAAGCAGACCGGCATCTTGAGATCTTTGTCTTTTAGGGTGGAGACACCTTCTCTCTATCATACTTATTCCCAAAAGTAGTCATTTAATTGCTATATATGTAACCAGATAATCTGTTACCATTAAAATATTTCGGTCAAAATATATGCAGCGTTTTACTTGAAGTCATCTTCCTGAGGTAGCTGTTCTTCTGTTAACTTTAGCTTTTAGCAAACACTTGAGTTTTTCTATTTCCATAATCAGAATTTGTTTAAGTATGGTTTACTCTAAATATAATGCACAAAGTTACTTACATTCCTACATATTTTTCTCACTAAATTCAAATGCAAATAAAATAGAAAATGTCTTGCAACATATGCAGTATATACAAGTTGTCACAGATGGCCAGGGTCCTTGTCCAGTCGGGATGCCTCTTCACGGAGAGGACCTGGGGAGCAAACGTGGGCAGAACAGTACTCTCCCCTGGGACGTTAGATGAAAGCCTCCATGGGTTGCAGTATTGCTTCGGATTCCTGCAAGGCTTAATGGGAGATGGAGTTATCTACAGGCCTGTTGGGATCCTGGGGTTCCTGCAACAGCTGTTGAGCCCTCTTGGGTGGGTTTTCCGCCACACCTAGAAGCGATGCTGGAAGTAGGTCAACGAGTACCTGGAGCATTATAGAAGGAGCCAGCAGTCATCACTCCAGGAGCCAGAGTCGGGAGGAGGAGGGAGAGAAAGCTTACCGAGGAGGAGTGGAGGAGAAAGACAAAAGAAAATAGAGAAGAAAAGTATTGTATTTGTGCTTTGGGACTATGTTGTGTACTTGTGGGAACAGGGAAAATGTTCTCCATGAGGGAAAAAAACAAAAGAAAACCTTGTGCTTTTTATAAGTGTGCCTCCTATGTCTGTCTGTATCGGGTCAAGCGCTGGTGTAGCGCCATCTGCTGTCACAAAGTATATTGTAAATATATACAGGGGGTCCTCGGGTTACGACACAGTTCTGTTCCTACAACAGTGATGTAACCCGAATTTTGGTGTAAGTCGAAACACACTCTAGCCTAAGTAACTTACCTATCTTAACACATTTGCAAAATCATAAATCTAGAACATAAAAACACAAAATATAAGGACATAAATATACTGTACTGTACACTGTACTGTAGTAACAGAAGAAATGAGTGAAAAAAAATCCTTACCTTTATTCCTTCTCATGTCTCAATTTTTTTAAGTTTTTATGGGAGTGAGTGTTGTAAACTCGAAACGTTGTATGTCGAAACGTTGTAACCCGAGGACCCCCTGTAAGTATAAACGTTTGATGTTTATGATCCTTGAACTTTTGTTCTCTTTCAATGTTTTCATAGACCTGAAAGACTTACAGTAAACAGTGTCATGTAAGATACATTTACTTGAGGTAAACAAGGCTAAGGCCAGTTGACAACAGAGGAAAGGAACATTATATTCCCATTTACATAAGTTTCAGCAGTTCATTGATGATTGTGAAAATGCAATGTACCTGGGGACAAATATCTATCTATCTATCTATCTATGTAGACCTCCCAGTTCTGCCTCATCATCCTATGATACTGTATGATATTTTGTAGTAGTGTATTGTATGCGATTTTGTAAAATCATTTAATGGTATGATGTTGGCTGTTTCACTAGTAATGTCATTGTGTCTGTTCCACCTGGAAGAAAATGTAAAGTATTTTGGTCAATGTATAAATGACACAATTTGCTACAACAGGAAAAGAAAGATGAAAGGAAAAGCTTAGTAACAGGCAATCACATGATTATCACTATTATTAAGAAACCTGTGTCCCATGTGGTCTAGATCTAGATGGTTCAGATTCAAATTCACATATATATAAAATAGGAATATTGGCTTCAAAACCTTTGTTTTATCTAATGGCTGTCATTGTATTCATGAATCCAGCATCGTGAGTTTGAGTCAATGTAATTTTGGTGTCTGCATGCTCTATCCTATGTCTGTGTGGATTTTTCTCCTAATACTCTGGTTTTCTCCCCACGTTCCAAAGACATGCATGTTAAGTTAATTACAAATTCTAAATTGGGTTCTTGTTAGTGTGTTAATGAGTGAGCCAAATGATGGAAAGGTGCCCTGTCCCAGCTTTGATTCCAAACTTGCAACTGATGTAGTGAAGATTGCAAGCCTCCCATTTATGTGAATTGATATAAAGAGGTTTCAGAACTGTTTAACTTTTAAAAAGTATCATGGCATATTTTAGGTAACCAATCAAGTGTTAATGACTTGGTCATGAATTGTAGTCATAAATATGGCAAATTGGTGAATGAGGCCTCCAAACAACCCGTAAAACTGACCATGACCATCCCTGACGTGCCCAGAAGAAACTCACCTAAACTCAACCAGGCCCCAATTACTGTTGGCTTTAGCCAGACCAGGCCCCAAAAAAGGAGAGAAAAAACATTAACCTCTGACTTGTATAGAGACCATATTTCACAATAATCTTTAGAAAACAAAGATATATTAACAAGAATAGAAAATAATGAAAAAATGCTTAGCTGAGCAAATAAAAAAAAAAAAAGGCCAAAGAATTTTACTGAAAAGGCACTCCACGGTTAAGAAGTCCCAATGCATCATCCAGTAACAGTAATCCCAAAACAGAAGCAAAATACAAATACCAGAAGGAAAGAATGAGAAATGCACTATTCACGTAAACTTCAAAACAACCTTAATGTTCTGCTGACCATTCTCACTTTCCTGACTGAGACACCACCATGTACAAATAGATTTCTCCCTGTTTTCACCTTTCATCCACTGTAAAACTGAAAAGGAAGATTTTTCGAAACACTCTCCAGAGCTGGATACTCTTAAAATGCAGCATCAACATTGTTATGTGGACGGGTGAAAACTGAGTTTTCTGAATATGATACTCTAATCACACTCTGGATTGCTCATGCTTATTTCATGGCCTTTCCCTGATTATCTCTCTTTACAATGTCTCATTCACTGATTTGTTGCTTTCCATGAATGTAATGCTCTTTGCCTGTAAGTATCTAAATGTGTTTTGTACAGTTTGAATACTGCTTACATGTGCAAAATGCAAATAATTTACCTTTCGCTACATTTTTGTGATCAATCTAGTGGCCATCTTTGTTCGTGTTGCAGTGAAAAATTCAGAACTCTGTCAAAATCAGATTTTAATGAAATCAGTTAACTGCCTCTTATCAGTTGTTATTACTTAAGCTTAATATGTTCTGCATTAAAATTAACAATAAGGAGTTTAACAAAGTGGATGGGTGTAGGAAGCAGCCAATCCCACAATATTACAGAACAGAGACATTAAAACACAATGCAGATAAGTGTTAGTGGCCTGAGTTCTAGGAGAACCTGGGGCAAGTACAGGCCACTGTTGCTGCAGGGAGTATCTGCAGTGGTAAGGTGCTGAAAGAATAAAAGAAGCAGGCAGCAAATAAGAATTTGAAACCGTACTTGATTTCATTCATATTTGCCCTCAGGTATAGAATTGCTTCAGTCTCTGTGTAGATCAACATGTCAGTAGGATAAACAATGATGGAAAACAATTTCTTTGCATAACAATAGTGTATATACATTTTCATTGGTGGAACAGTAATGTTTTTGCTAACTATCAAGAAGTACATATAACCACTTGTGCAAGGTAGCCCAGACACAGACAGACAGACACCGATGGTTCAAGCACCAACACACGTTTATTCATTTTCTCTATATACAAGGGCACACGTACAACCCAGTCCTCCCGCACCAATCACCCTCAGTCCAGGCCTTTTCCTCAATGCCTTTCTCTCTGACCGCCTCCACTCCTCTCCTCCCGGCTTCGTCCTCTTCCACCCGACTCCAGCTATCGAATAGAGGGAGGCGGCCCCTTTTATGCTCACCTGGACGTGCTCCAGGTGCCTCCTGATAAACTTCCGCCGGTTCTTCCTGGTGTAGTGGGTGACGTGCCGGCGTGTCCCTGGTATTCCTTCCCCCAGCACCTCTGGGTGTGGTGGAAGTGCTGATGTCCAGGGCTTCTCAGGCATCCGGGCGCCCCCTGACGGTGACCACCGACCCCTATAGGGTTCAGCTTCCATGCTCTGTTCCCGTGGTCCCCATACCAACCAGGGTGGCTGCCCTCTTGTTGTCCGGAGGAGGCGCAGCCCCTCTTCCGGTTCTTCCGGGCGTCCCAGCTGGGTACCGCCCCCCAGCCGCTCGCCACACACTGTAGGTTGATTTGAGACCAATATCCCCTGAACACATCAATTTTTAAACCAAGTAAGAACAAAACATTTACTAAGGAAGTAGGTAGTCCTGTTACCACAGTGCTGTTTGTTGCTGAGACACCAATTAAATCAGTTTGCTCTTCAAATCAGGTGACTCTTTTGAGAGAAAGGTAAATATTATAGTCCTGTAGATGGTTATTAACAATAACCTGTAACAGCATTACTCAAGAAATTAGCCTCTTCACTTATCATCACAGTATCAAACAGTACCCTTAACTTATTGGCTCTTACATGTTTTTGTAAAAACAACACACAGAAACGTCATTTTTTTACACCAGTTTTAGACCATTACAAAAGTAAAGCTAAAGACACACATAGGTATGCATGTATTCATTTACTGTTTAGTTAGTTTTACAGATGTTGTTTGGCAAACTCCAATTTCTGTGAACTGCTTAAAATCAATCAATCAAATGAACATGGAGCTTATGACTTTTTTTTAGTGTTGCTTTAACATTTGCTGTTTTTATTTGACAAGTCGACCACTTTTGTAACCAGCACATTGACTTGACACAGAGGCAATTCAATAATTCAGAAATACAAAAAATGACAGTAAGACATTAAATACACCAGGATTCAAACCTTTACATAAACGACTCAAAGGCTTCTCAAACTTTTTATGGCCTAAAATATATGAAGCAGCTCTAAAATGACTACACAATGCTAAAATAACGAGCCCTGAAACCAGATTCCCATCTTTTCTTGTGTTAAGTAATGCATGTGCTTCCAGAGTTTGGAGGCTTTTCAAACTGTGGATAGAGTGTAAATTATTTTTGACTGGTATATTCTATACAATAGGCCAAAACAAGCACTGTGTAGAAAGATCTCTGTATAAATATTGCATTCTTCTTAGATGATGGGACTCCTTCACTACTTTTTAATTTTGTTTTTTCAATATGTAGGAGAAATATCCCATGAACATTCAAACCATTTTATTTTATTGATTTTATTCCTACTGTTCATATTTCTCATTTTTGTTGGCCACACCACATTTATAGATCGATTTAAAATGTTGTTCAGAATTCATGATGACTTTTTCTTGTAATTCTTATTCATGTTCTTATTTCTATCCTTCACTTATTTGACTGTGCAGGATGCTGTTGTCAGGCTCCAGAGAAGGACAGTGGCCTATTCTCTTTTCTATGATTCACATTCGAAGGCACACTCCTCTGCCAGCAGTGCTTGTAATGGTAACAGCTAACTTATTTATAATGTTGGTGTCATTTCCACTTACCAAAGGCTTCATCTGCTCACTAATTACAGGAAGTTTAATATGATTAACATGCTTTTTGTTAGAACAGATACCTCTCACTGAAAGTAGCCTTGGTTTATTTAGATAACATTTTCCTTTGTGGCTACAAAATTAATTTCAGCTCTAAGTCAAGAGCTACTTTTTCTAAAAACCTCATACAAACTGCTATTACATTCTGTTTTTTGTTTATGCACTGTTTTATGTCATTAAGATAAGGGATGTATGCAGGATTAATGGTCTTACTCACTTCCTCGCAGTACCCCATGATAGTCTTCATGATCTTGGTTGGTGAACTCTTTGGACTGTTAAATTTTTACAGCTTTTCTCGATGGCTGTTTATGGGCTTGACTACTATGGGCCTCATGGTCCATCGATATCGGAAACCAGATCTTCCACGGCCTTTTAAGGTACTTGTTTTTATTATTCATTCTATAAGTTTTCATTTCCATTGCCTAATACTTTAAAAGCAGACTAAGAAATGTGAAATATTTTTTTTCTTTTCCCTCAAGTAAGGTTATGGTCAAGTACATTTCTGTCTTTACATTTGGAAATATCATTTTCACCATTTGCACTCTGGTTGGTTTTAATCTATTACTACACAGACATAGCACAATAATCTGAGAAATTCTCTGACTAAACTCTTGAGGTGATACAATTATTATTTAAATAGGTGAAGTGTTTTATTGTGTATGTTTAGAACATGAAGCTCTTTTATCTTCATGCAAAACAATATAAATAAGTAAAACAATTTTTACACATTTTTATTATTTTACGTTTTGTATTATTATACAATAAAATCTATATTACAAGTCCTCAATATGTTAGAAACTCGTTTTCATCATGGGGCCAAAAAATGTTAATTACAAAAAAAATCTCTTTTTTTGATGAGTAGATAAAAACTCACGAATTGAATCAGCCTATATAAATGTGCAAAAAGTGTTTTTTTGTTTTCTAAGATTATTTTACTTAATTCAATCTTGAGTTATCTGACTGGAATGTTAAGTCCAATTTAAAGAAATTTTTTACTTAAAAACACCACTGCGAGAGACAAACCTGTTATCAGTTCTAATCAGGAGCAGGCCGGGGCACATTTACTTGTTTCCAAAACCTAACCCTTCAAGCCTGTTGAATATGTGTTAAAATTCACTCATTTCAGTATTTTTTGTTTGTAATATGAAGATGTTTTTTGTTGTTAATCAGATATGGTCTTATCAAGTAAAATTTTCCTGCTTCACTGGCAGATTCTGCTCTTTGTTGAGGATGATTGTCCTGCGTCTTTCTGTTGGACCAGGATTTGGTGAGTCTGTTCAATGACTGCCAAAGCATACTGAATCTATATATATAAAAGCCAACGTGTGTGTGTGTATGTATGTATGTTCCAGCATCACTTCCGAACGACTGAAGCAATTTTCATGAAACTTGGTACACATGTTTCTCAATGGTCGACTAAAAATACTGTAGGGTGAAATCAACCCTAACTCACCCTCTTCTGGGTTGGGTGGGGGGTGATCTTGCAGTCTTGTATGCATGGTATCATCCAGTTGACACTCGGAACGACCACCAGAGGGAGAACTGGAGGTGACTGCCAGCATTCTTTATGTTTAAGCACCACCGCGCCGCTGTTGCTTTTGAAAATAAATAGAGTTGGCCGGTTCCGAGCGTGATGATAAAATACATACAAGACCACAAGACAAACACGTTAGTGAGTCTTCATTGTTTGTTAATTTATTTTTATTTTTAAAGTTGTATTTTTTTTAAATTATATTTTTCTCAAAAAATTAAGAAAAAAAAAAACACTTTATTTTCCTCTCAGACAACATCGGGTATTTCAGCCATGTTAGCTAGTATACATTAAAGATATAAATAGCTATATATGTAAGTCTTTAAATTTGCTTAATCAAAATAATTTTGCTGTGATCTTTAAAAGTGTAGCAAGGCAGGAACTAATACTTTACAGAGTGTAAGTCTGTCAGCTAATTCTTAAATAAATTCAGGTGTATGAAGTTACAACCAAACATGACTGCCTTCTGTGGAAAATGTCGAAACTTTTAAGAAAGAGTGATGGTATCCTCCTCCTTGACTTTGACTGGATAACCACTCATACTCCAGCTGAATTTGAATGCTTTCTGAAACTTGCATGCTATTACTTGATGTGATGAAATAAAAAGGAGACATATTTCAAAGTGTATACAAAATGTAACATTTATAATATAATATTTAAACTGCATTTGGCCTTGTAATCGAATACAATTTCAACTCTTGTAAGAATGACAAGCTTTTTGACATCAAGTTATAACTTACATAATATACTTAAACCCTCTTATTTCAAGGCATCATTTGGCAGAAGGCAGGAACCAACTGTAGACAGGATGCCATGTCATCACTCATGCACACTCGCCCAAGTTAAGAAAAACTAAGAAGAAACCAATATGGTTTTAATCGTTTATTTATGTGTATTTCTGAATGCTTTTGTTTTTCACATTTTTTTTCTCTCTATGCATTTTGTAGTCATTGAAAACAAATTTCTATCAAAGCAGCAAAAAGTTTAATGTGTGAAGGATTTCTGAATGAGGCGTCACTCCATTACAGGGCCCACTCAAACAAATGCTAAGTAATGATAGACCAATTAAGGGTCACCAATTGACTTTACCATACAGTATGTGTCTTTTGAACTTGAAAGCAAAACTGGAGCTCCCAGAGGACTCCCACACTAGGACACACTGCCACACTCACATTTATAGGTAATTTAATACAGTTTTCTTAAACCGGTTCAGCTATTAAAGCGGAAGGTTGTTTTGTTAATAGCTCAGCTGAAATGTAAATTAATTTTTTCAGGACACTACTAATATTTTTCTCTCTCTTTCCTTGCACAGGTACATCTTTTCTTCCCTGCTGTTTTCACCGTTGTATGTTTTTTCATTGTGGGGATGTCCCTCTATTCCGATCCATTCAACACAGGCATCAGCTTTGCCCTCACACTGACTGGTATCCCAATTTATTTCCTTGTGGTTCAGAAGCAGAGACTGCCTTTATGTGTCATCAGAGCTTTTCGTGAGTAGAAACAGGGTTTATTCTGAGATAGGAAATTCTGCCGTAGACTTTTTTATTTTGTAATTTCATTCACCTCCTGGTGCAGCAATAAAAATCAGTCTTTACCAGAATTGTGCATCAGTCCTGCCTGAGGTTGCAACAGCCTAATAAGATACCATAAATAAGAACCATTGTTCAGTTCATAGTATAGTAGTACAGAATTACTTCTGTTGCCATGCTACTTTAGGTGAGTTGGTTGAATTTGTTGCCCGATTACTAAGTGTGATGTTCTCCCTTTGTTGAAATGAGTTGTTTCTTCCGGCATTACTGAAACCTGTATTAATCAAATACAAAATAATTAACAGATAAGGTACATTTTGTAGTAGCTAAGTAACATAACAAGCTGTTTTAATAAAAAAGGAAAGTGCGTTTAAAAAGAACACTTATAAAAATTGCAAGAAAAGTTCTGCTTTATCCAGAAAGTTTTCCACCTTTCTCCTACAGTAATCTACAGTATACATATAAAGGAGAGTTGGGATCCGAGAGACTGTGTTTGTGGAGGGATGGAGAGTTAAGGCGGGTGGGGGAGTAACGTGATCATCTCCCTTCCCATTCACGTCATTTCATTCACTTCATTTCGCTCCGAGCTGAGCTCCGCAGCTGACGTGGTCTTGCCGTTGTTTTTCCTTACTGTTTAGTCCTCTCTCCTTTACTGATTTATATAAAGGAGAGTTGGGATCCAAGAGACTTTGTTTGTGTGTTTATGGAGGGATGGAGAGTTAAGGCGGGTGGGGGAGTCACGTGATCATCTCCCCTCCCATTCACCTCATTTCATTTACTTCATTTCACCCTAAGCTGAGCTCCGCAGCTGACGCGGTCTTGCCATTCTTTTTCCTTAGTGTTTAGTCCTCTATCCTTTACTGATTTATATAAAGGAGAGTTGGGATCTGAGAGACTGTGTTTGTGTGTTTATGGAGGGATGGAGAGTTAAGGCGGGTGGGGGAGTCATGTGATCATCTCCCCTCCCATTCTCCTCATTTCATTCACTTCATTTCGCTCCGAGCTGAGCTCCGCAGCTGACGCAGTCTTGCCGTTCTTTTTCCTTAGTGTTTAGTCCTCTCTCTTTTACTGATTTACTGTTTACTAGATGCAGTACTTACTGAATAGTATTTTTCCTTTAGTGTTTCTACTTAGTGTTTCTTAGTGTTTAGTAGACGTGGTGTACCGGTGTTCCCGGCGGTGTTGCGGTTTACTGTTACTTTCTACTTCGTTTTTGTACTTTAGTGTTTAGTAGACTTTTACTTTATCTCATTTACTATTGTTTTTTACTGTTGTTCCCGGCGCTGTTGCCCTTTTTTACTTTACCTCATTTAGTGTTTGATAGACTTTTACTTTATCTCATTTACTGTTGTTCCCAGCAGTGTTGCCGTTTTTCCCGTTTCTATTTTTTATGTAGCATGTTCACGAATTAGTCATAGAGAAAATTTATATATTTTGGCTCCAGGAGGACAAACCAAAAATGTTGTATGTAAAGAAGCTCTATAAGTCGCATGTAGATGCATAATTATTCCAACTACAGCGACTGCAGCGAAGCACATGTGGTCTGCTAGTTATACTATAAATAATGTAATAAGAAATACTTAACACAAAGTCACTGATTTATTTAAACAAAAAAAGTGTTAAAACAGTGCATATTACAAATATTAGACTTGTATGTGAATATTTACAGGCAAAAGTCTTTTAGTTTTACACTTTTCACTTTAAGCAGTTCCTAATCAGACATAACAATGATCTCACTTCAAGACAGCAGAGAAGCAGTGCTCTGTGGAGGAATGGCCTTTCACTTCTGTTGATGATAAGTCTGACATGTTGGTTTTATTATTTTACAGACATCTTCACTATGAAGCTTCAGATCCTCTTGGAAGTGATGCCACAGGAGGTGCAGACCTACTAAATCTTGAGCTGATCGCAGCTTTTCCTTCAGAAAAAAAATGCATGTGTAGCATACTGTACATACAACTAGATTTTATTTTAGTGGGAAGACATTGTGTTATTGGTTAACGACCATTACTGTGAAGAAATATATCAAACAACACATATCTAATTAAGTTCTTTTTCCTATTGATCTGAGACCAGTTGTTTAAAGAGTTGGATGATGCTGTATTTTTTATTTAGTGAAAAATATTAATTGAAAACTTTAACTCAAAATTATTTCAAGTGACATTCAAATGAATAAATAAATTTTCACCATGTAACAAAAACTTTGATGTTTTAATTTACTAACTACAGTATAGTATCTAACAATATTGCCTAAAAAAAGTTTTCTATTTACATTTCATTGGATTAGTTTAAACCCTTAAAATATGGAAATGTGGCACCACAGCCCTCTGTAGGAGACAAATAAATCAATAAAATGCCTGCCCATCCTTGATTTTTCAGTCAGATTGAAGGACTTTATTAAATTGCTGTATTGGTTCTGGCTGATGTCACGATCCAGAGATACTAGATGTCTTAAGCCTTCCCCCTGCACTCTTCTCCATATACTTTTCAATGATCTTATTTACCGATACATTTAAAAAACATATAAGGAAATTAATGGTGGAAAATCAGAAACATGTACAGTAGATATAGAATATTACTAAGCACTAAAACTTAATGAGTGGATTTAGTCAGGACTAAAGGAAATAAGGCAAACATTACGTTTATCGTGCTACATTTTCATCCATCATGTTGGCCTTCTTTAATACACTAACCTGTAACATTTTTATATATTAGCCATGCTCTGCAGGATTTTTGACATACACTATACAGACTAATGCAATGAAGTATAACCAACAAATCTATTTATTGATTTATACTATATTTTGGCCAAGTACTTTTAATTTTAATAGGTAGAGGATAGTAAACTAATGATAAATTAATTAAATAGCTAACCTAATGAAAACCGTGCCTGTTGGTTTCCTATTGGTTACAAGATAACACACATTGTAAACAAAATTAGAGCACTTAAAAAGCATGCAATATTTTAAATTATACAAAATCATGTTATTTTTTTATTAATAACACAAACATTTTCAGTTTTCATTAATGTTATAAATAAGGAAATTTCCATATTTGGAATCCTGAACTTTTTTAAAAGGTTTTTAATATACTTATATGTCATTTTTAAAAATTTGATCAATAAACTGTTCAGTATGACTAGCTTTTGGTATCCTTCAGATAACATTCTGGCAACAGCAGTCTGCTCTGCTTTGACAGTGACTTTCCGTTTTTGTTATTGAAAAACATAACTACTATAAAATGGTAAATTAAGAAATTTTTGAAATGGTCTGTAGTAACTACAAGGTTTATCACAGTATTTACCAGTTTTTGCAACTATGCATTTGCTGCAAGTAAATAAGAGGTTTACATGTGAAATAATAAATAAAATATTGTTTCATTGAAAAGGTAACATATTATCACCACTGTTATTGACATACACATAAACCATTTGATCTGTTTTCAATTTTAAATGGAAAATTCATTCAATAAATGATACAGATTCTTCGACTGTCAATCAATTATATTTGTGATGTTGTAAATCAGTTATATTTAAGATAGTGTTAATTTTGACAATACATTTTGATTTAGTTTTGTTCTTAGTCTTCCGACTAAATTGCATTTTAGTTTTAGTCACATTTTAGTCTTTTAATTATTGTTAGTTTTAGTCTAGTTTTAGTCAACAAAAAAAAAATTTTAGTCGAGAAAAAGTAAAAGTAAATTAGTCAAACAGCCCAAATCATACCATATTTAACATATGACTATGCACAGAATATACTGTACCTCTACACTATTATAATAACATGTACACAAATGAGCCAAACCACATGTACTGATTATGGAACATAAAACAAAGAGTAGGTGTAGAAAGGATTTGCTCCAAAAGATCTTGGTCAGATAAAGGCAGCTCTAGTCTGTCATCACAGTTTTCTGGATTTCAACATGCCTTAGTTATGTTGCTATAAGATTTGACCAAAAAAGGCTGGACCAAGCAGCACATATTTAATCTCAGCATAGGGTTTACAAAGGATAATATCATCATGGATGATATCTGATTTATCAGACCATGTAGACATTTTAAATGTATTTTCTGGTAATTTTTTTCCAGCATCTGAAAAATACTGCTTAAATAATACTGAAAATAAAAATTAAAACATTTTAGCTGTACTGTTGAATTAGTGAATTCCAAAGTAATTAAAGATTACTTATTTTTAAACAAATCCTTAAAAGCTGCTTTTATAACAAAATACATTTGTCAGAGAATCACTCTTTTAGGTTTGCAACATTTGCTATTGTAAGATTTATATTTACATTACTAGCTTGTTAAAAAAATCGCTAAAAAGTAACACTTAATGGATGAGTTGAATTTATTTAGATTATTCCAATATTTCAGAACTCTTGTAAAAGAGCCTTTGCTGTGCTCTTTCCATTGTGTCTCACGTGAGCGATCAGACTTTGGTATTGCTTAGCCTCTGTGCAAATCCAGAATTACTAAAGTTACCTGTAGTTACCTACTTTTAGTTACCTGCATCAAGACCAAACAAAAACATGGATAGCGTCCATGCCTCGCTACCATATACAGTAGCAAAAGAGGAAGCATCAGGACTCTAAAAACTTGGACCTTCTTCCGTTTGCAGAGATACTGGAGAGTCACACACCCCTTTCCAGTGACCTCATGATCCCACCCCGTGCCCTCTTAATCCGGCTACTGATTTCATAGGAAGAGTCAGCAGAGACATGAATGTCACTGCCAAGGTAAGTAAACCTCTTGACAAGGTCGACACTCTCTCCGCAGACAGACACCCTGATGATGGCTGTGCCTAAGAGGTCATTAAAGGCCTGGATCTTTGTTTTTATCCAGGACACTCACAAGCCCAGATACTCAGACTCTTTGCTCAGTCTCTTGAGAGCACTGATCAGAGCCTCCATTGACTCTGCAAAGATCACAGTATTGTCAGCAAAGTCAAGATCAGTGAATCTTTCTTTACCAACAGATGTCCCACAGCTGCTGGATTCCATGACCCTGCCCAACACCCAGTCCATGCAAGCATTGAACAGAGTAGGAGCAACAACACAACCCTGATGAATTAATTGGGAAAAACACTGAGGTTCTACCTATGCTCTGCACAGAACTCACAGTACCAGTGTACAGGCCAGCCAAGATATCCAGCAACTTTGGGGGGCTCACTCATCTCCGTAATAGAAGGAAAGATATCTTGCAATGCCAGGAGGACAGCCTTACCACCAGCCTGGAGAAGATACCATAGCTCTCTGCAGCCTTCCCTGCCCTCAGCTGGTTCACCATCTGTGCAATCTCAGTGAGACCAAGTGGTTCACAGCTAATTGGAGCATCAGCCTCAAAAACCGTGGACCCAGAAATGTCCAACATCCTAGCTGGAGGATCAGCTTTAAACAGCTGCACAAAGTAGACAGCCCAGCGGGTTACAACTACAGAGTCATTTGTAAGGACCATTTCATCACCCGCCCTGGCTGCTTTTCTCAAAGGAACAGATGTGCGTAATGCTTTGATTCCTATGTAAGCTGGACGTGGCAGGTAGAACATAGATGGTGTGTCACTTGCTCAAAGATTCCTCTAACAACCGCCTTCTTATCTGCCCTAAGAGCCCTTGCAGCCATCCTTCTTATTTCCGGGTACAGATCGAAATTGCCATCAAACTGTGCGCTGTGACTCTCTTGCTGATACCCAGGCTGGCCTGCAAAATAAAACACTTACTTCAGGGAACACCGGCAACACCAACACAACCCTCAGCAACCTTCAGTGTCTTGTCACGGAAGATCACCATCACATTAGGATCGGCTTTTGCACCCAAGTCTGAAAGCTCTTCACACAAACTATGTGTTAACTCATTAGAAACAGCCTGATCCTGGAGTTTGGCCTGGTCCAGCCTCATTCTCCTAATAGCTAGATCTTCAGTGTAGCATCACTAAGTCTGTGTTTTATTAAACCAAATAGTACATGATGAATCCCCACAGGAGTAAATGGAAGCAAGTTGGATGAAGAACTGCTGGCACCTTTGTCATTTGCATCTTATTGCTAATAAGGAATCTTTAAAGACACTGAATGCAGCTGTTTAAAACTGAAATAAGGAATTAAGGTTGGGGAACCTTAACACGTGAGACCACTAAAATGAAGCAGAAAAATGCCACTTGAACAATAATTGACTTCTCATTAAGAAACTGGGTTCAAGACAAAACCTGAAGTTACTGCAGCCCTCCAGGACCGACATTGCATACCCCTGCTCTAATACAACTGTGTCATTTTATCCTAATCGAGTTCTGCATTTTTCTATGACTATCAAAGTATTATTAATACATGAAATGATTAAGTGGGCTCTTAACATGACTACAAATTCACACACCTTGCTGTGTTTCCTTTTCCCTTTACTTTACAATTAGAAATGCAACAAGCTTGAGTGATCTCTGAGTCCAGAGCCTCCTGTCATTTTCTGACTGTTGTTTGCCTCTGGTGACTTAGCTATTATCACTATCTCTCTGTTTACTACTAAATGAATAAAAAGAAGGACATGAAAGAAGTAGACTCTCATACTTTGAATTGTGGAAAAAAAGACTGTTAAGAGGTATGAACTTCTTGTGCAATTGCTGAGAATAGCAAATGTCAACCACTTTACCATGGCAAAGAATACATAAACATTAGATGTTACAGCACCACGTATGGGCACATAGTTATTAGAAAAAGAGTGTAAAGTGCTTTCAGAAAGTATTCAAATCACTAGCCTTTTTTCACATTTTGTTACATAGCAATCTCATCCTAAAATCTATTCAATTCTTTTTTCAATCACATGTCTCGACATTGTTTACCATAATTAAAAGGTAAAAATAGGTCTTAACATATTTTTGTAAATATACTAAAAATAAACAACTGAAATGTCACATGTAGATAAGTCCTGTGTTGAAATAACCAAGGCAGTGATTACATAACAGCCTCAAGTCTTCTTGAATATGATGCTATAAGCTTTGCAGACCTGGATTTATGGATCTTCACCCCAGTAGTTGTCAAGATCTGAGAAACTGGATAAGAAACTATAAAGCACCTCTATTTTCAGTTCCTTAAAGAAATGTTTGACTGGAGAAAAGACCAGGCCCTGGCTTGACCACTAAAGAGAATTCATACATTTGTCTTGAAGCCACTACTGCATTCCCTTTACTGTGTTATTCAGGTCATTTTCACATTGCAATGTAACTAAGATAACACAGACACATGAAAACATTATTTATGAGTAATATTCAAGTTGTTAAAGTAGTGGCCTAATATATGTATCTGCCTGCACAAATGCTGAACCTTCTAACAGTCCAAAGAAAGCAAATGTGCTTAGGTCCTGTCAGAAGGACAACCATCTCAATGGCACTCTGTAGTAAAAGGCATAAGGCAGCCTGCTTGGAGTTTGCCAAATGACATTTAAAAGAGTCTAAGGCATGAGGTTAAAGATTCTTTTGAATATAATTGGATATATTAACCCCTTTATTGGGAAGTGCGTCTTTAGACGCGCTCTGAAGATGATGCTAAATTGGGGAGAGCATCTATAGACACACTTAATAAAAAGATTTTTCCCGTCTTGGGGGAATGCGTCTATGGATGCAATTGTTTCGGATCGGTGCTATGCATGGTTCTGCCATCTAGTGTGCTTTTTCTGAGCTTGGTGGTCATAGTGGCTCAGTTACAGACATCCTTTACTTGGGTGAAAGTTTTATGGTAGTTTCGAGACCAAAGAACCCCTAATGGTACTTTTTCTTTCACTTGCCCTTAGTTACATTTTTTAAGGGAAAAGGATTTAGTTTTGACATTTATTTTTTTCGTGGACGAAAGTCTTTCTTTCAGCAATGTACCTTTGCAGTTTTTATCATGTGCAATGTTACAAGCATGTTTTGAACATTTGAAATTTGTTTGCTTACCGCTCTTACTTTGCGAGTGGTAATTCAGTTAGTAGTATTGCCCGTGTTTTGGGGTTTTATAAGTTTCTTTTTTGAGATTTGTTCCTTCTATGTAGCAATTAGACGTGTGTTACCCATTATTTGATAATGAAGCATATGGTGACGCCGGACCAGTTTCTCCAAAGATGTATAAAGTCAAGCCTTTCTTTGACCCCTGCATTCAAAGATTTTCTGGAAGTTACATTCCAGAGGGAGATGTTTCGATTGATGAAAGTTTACTGCTATGGACAGTTCGTCTAGGGTGGAATGAATACATTGCAACAAAAAGAACATGTTTTGGGATGGAATCCTCTTTGTGAGGCAAAAAGTGGATATGTGTGGAACATGATGATGTCCATCCATCCATTTTCCAACCCGCTGAATCTGAACACAGGGTCACGGGGGTCTGCTGGAGCCAATCCCAGCCAACACAGGGCACAAGGCAGGAACCAATCCTGGGCAGGGTGCCAACCCACCGCAGGACACACACAAACACATCCACACACCAAGCACACACTAGGGCCAATTTAGAATCGCCAATCCACCTAACCAGCATGTCTTTGGACTGTGGGAGGAAACCGGAGTGCCCGGAGGAAACCCACGCAGACACGGGGAGAACATGCAAACTCCACGCAGGGAGGACCCGGGAAGCGAACCCGAATATGATGATGTACACGGGAAAAGATTCAGAACTTGTAAACGATGTAGGTGGGGTTGATGTGCATAATTTTACAAAACCATTGTGGATTGTGCTAACACTTACGGAGAAGCTACTGAATCAGGGTTATCTGATAGGACTAGACAATTACTACAGCAGTCCCGAGCTGTATGAATTTTTGAAATTGATGGAAACTGATGCGGTAGGAACAGTAAGGTCAAACAGAAAGGACCTGCCAAAATCTGTGATGACAAAAAAATTCAAATCAGGAGAAGCTGCTGCTGCATTCAGAAATAAGTTAATGGCTTTGAAGTGGAAGGAGAAGAGAGATGTTTGCATGCTGAGCAGACATCTCATAAGAGATGTATAGTGTGTTTATCACACAAGCAGAGGATGGAAACAATATACTGGTGCAGAGCCTGCAATGTTCCATTCTGCGCTGCTCTTTGCTTTCCAAAATGGAAAATTTGTACATACTGTAGTGTAAATAACTCTACAAAATAACTAGCATGAAATTAGCTTATTGCTGCTAACAAAAAAATGTTTAAACAATTTTGTTTGCAGTTTAAAATTTCAGTGTTTGCATGTCAGTTACTGGAAGCTGGACAAATTAAAATTTCTAAACACAATAACAAGTGCACCATGATCTGCTTTCATTTTTTTTTCTTTTCTGTGCTCCTGACTGCTGTTGACTTGAAGCCATCTCTCTTCCCCTTAATAGCAAATTGTCACAAAGATGTTAATCTGACGAGTCATAAAACTTCATAGAGTCAAGCTGCTTTTTTGAGGAGGTTAACATTTCTCTCTATATATAAAAGAAATCCTGACTCCACGGGACCACAGTCCGCTACATCATCGCCGGCTGAGAGCGAAATGGGAAGCGAATGTACGAGCGTGAGTGAAGCAGGTCTCGATAGCTCGCTGATTGGAGAAGATCACCTGAAACTGGAAAAGGCCTTGCAGTCCGCGGTTTCAATTACTCCATGCGAGCCGGCAACATTGGGGACACCGGCTACAATAGAGCCTGCCGCTTCACCCACAGTGCAAGAAAGCAGAATTGATCTGTCTGTACTGAAGGTGATGTTCGCTGAGGTCATGCAAGAGATAAAGAAAAGCAAGAAGGCAAATAAGAAGGCAAGGGAAAAGGCAAATGAGAACCTACGATGGGAGCTGCAACAGCAAATGATAAACTGCAACAGGAGCTGCAACAGGCAAACGATAAACTGCGACAGGAGCTGCAACAGGACATAAAGAACAGCAAAAAGGCAAATGAAAAGCTGCGACAGGAACTGCGACAGGAGCTGCGACAGATGCGGCAGCAAGATAATAAAGTCTTTAAAGATATGCTGGGTAAAACTGAAGAGCACATTCTGGAAACCTCGGTTAAACTGAACACTCTTGCTGATCAACTGGAGGATGTCAAGGAGATATTCACGACTCGGATTGAAACAGCCGAAAATTTAGCTGCCAGTGCCAAAGAAAAAGCAGCAATTGTCAGCTCCGAATGCAAAAAAATTTGGAGACAGACTGGCTACTTTGGAAGATGGAAGTAGAAGGAATAATGTCAGAATTGAAGGTCTGCCTGAGAATCAAGAAAGTCCAAACCCTGTGAAATTCGCAGCTGAACTTTTTTCTAAAATAATTGGAGAGAACTTTAAAGCAGACTCTGAGATAGCAGTGGCTTATCGTGTACGCGGATCAAATACCGTTAGACCTAGATATTTTATTATTCGCCTTGAAAGATTATCATTTAAGCTAGAGGTAATGGCACTCTTCAGACACAAGCAAGAGATCATATATGAAAATAACCACATCCGTATATTCCCTGAATTCTCTCCAGCAACAGCTACTAAACACGCAGCCTTCTACAACATTAAACAGCGGTTATGGCAAGCCAATATCAAATACAGCCTCTTGTACCCTGCCAAACTGAAAGTGGAATTGCAGGGTCAATTCTATGTCTTCGCTAGGAAGGAAGAAGCAGAAAAGGAATTAAGAAAGCTGATCCCGGGACTATTCTGATACATAATAGTGAGTCATGGCCGTTAATGATATGGCAAAGATTAATAATCTACTGTCTGATCGATATGTTTAAAATACAGGTTTTCTTATTATATATTCTCGTTATTACTCATTACTACTCGGGCGCTATCTGTTTATGTTTTAATTATAGTTATAGACGTTTGTGCTTAATTACCCTTTTTTTTATCTAATTATTTGCTCTCTACCCTAAATGAGACTGTTCAACATCATACCCTTGGTTTATTGTTATTGCTATTATTGCATTAAGACTTACTATGCTTATTCTGGACCACTTTTCTAACACCATTCCCCGGGTTTATTATCTTAATACACTAAGATTACTGAAGATTATATATATTCTAAGTGCACAGTTTGTTAATGACTTAATTTTATGCATATAATATTTAGACTATATTGGTAATAGATATCTCTATTTTTTAACCCTAAAACGCCGCTGCGTGGAACTTGTTTTGCTTTGGACGTGGTCTGTCTCTGGGTATGTCAGAGGACTGGGACTGTGTGAAGTGGGTTCTAGCCTCATGTGGGGAGGCAGAAAGGGAGGGTGGGGGTTTAAGGGGGGGAGAGAAAGAGAGCAGGCTAGATCTATACCTAATCTATCCTTTTAATCTTTATAATTATAACTACCAACGTACTATAAAATGACATCAAAAACTCAGAATCAATGTCTCCATGATGGGACAGCTAACTTTGTTAGCTGGAATGTTAAAGGCCTGAATCACGAATTAAAGAGAAAGAAAGTACTCTTTCACTTAACAGGTCTAAACGCTAAAATAGTATTTTTACAGGAGACCCACTTACTAAGCAAGGATCAGTTCCTGCTGAAAAAAGACTGGACTGGCCAAATGTTCCATTCTAGTTTTACAAAGAAAACTAGAGGTGTGGAAATTCTCATGCATAGAACTCATTTGTAGCATCAGATGTAGTATTGGATCCTGAAGGGAGATATGTGATGGTCATGGGAGACTTATCTAACTGTAAAATGATTTTGATAAATGTTTATGCACCTAATGTTGATGATAAGGAATTTATACAAAATTTTTTTGCATCCATTCCCAATCTGAACACTCATAAAATTATAATGGCTGGGGACTTTGTGTTTTAAATCCACTCTTAGATAGGACTTCTACCATAGGGGGAACGACATCTAACACCGCAAAGATAATTACAAAGTTTATAACTGATCACAACTTATCAGACCCCTGGAGGTTTTTAAACCCAATATCAAGAATATATTCTTTCTACTCACCAGTACAGCATTACTACTCAAGGATTGATTATTTCTTTATAGATAATAACTTCTTGCCTATGATTAAGTCTTGCAAATACGATGCTATTGTTATTTCTGACCAAGCACCTCTGATCTTGGAGCTAAAGTCACTATGCCCCACACACTCACCTCGCAGATGGTGTCTCAACCCGCTTCTATTAGCAGACGAGAATTGTACAGAATTTATATCCAAACAAATCAGTTTCTTCCTAGAGACAAATACATTCTCAGAGATTTCTGCAGGAATACTCTGGGAAACTCTTAAGGCCTTCTTAAGAGGACAGATTATCTCATATCTTTCCCACAGAAATAAATTAGAAACCAAGAAAGTAGCAGAGATAAAAAGCGAAATTACTAGAATAGATGAAGAACATGCCAGACTACCAAGCGAGGCTCTACATAGGAAAAGGCATGCTCGGCATTCAGAACTAAACCTCTTGACAAATAAAGAAACTGAAAAACTAATTTATAAATCCAGACATCATTACTATGAACATGGAGAGAAAGCTAATAAGCTTTTAGCTCAACAAATTCACAAGCAAGAAGTGTGCACCGCAATCTCAGTAATCACCAACACGAACAGGGATAAAATCCACAAAAATATAATGCACACTTTCAGAGACTACTATAAATCCCTATATACTACTGAGTTTAAAGAAGACAATACACAATCTAATGCATTTCTGGATACATTACAGATACTACAAATAGACACTCTTAGTACGGAGGAACTTGATAAACCTCTGGCGTTATCAGAATTACTAGATGCTATAAAGTCACTTCAAGGCGGGAAAGCAGCAGGCCCTGATGGATACCCTGCAGAATTTTATAAGAAATTCTCCGCACAGCTAGCACCCCTCCTATTATCAACATTTACAGAAGCCAGAGACAGCCAAACTCTTCCTCAAACTTTTCGCCAAGCACTACACCGTTTTTCCAAAACAAAATAAGGACTTATTACAATGTGCATCATACAGACCAATTTCACTTCTGAATAATAACGTTAAAATACTCTCCAAAATCATAGCTAGAAGGATGGAGAAAGTGCTCCCCTCGGTAATATCACAAGATCAAACTGGATTTATCAAGGGTTGACACTTATCTTCAAATCTTTCACGCCTGTTTAATGTAATATATTCACCAACTAAATCAAATACCCCAGAAATATTATTATCATTGGATGCAGAAAAAGCATTTGACATGATTGAATGGAAATACCTTTTTACTACATTGGAGAAATTTGGGTTTGGCCCGAACATTTGTGCATGGATCAAACTACTGTATACCAATCTAGAAGCTTCAATTTGTATCAACAACATTTGTTCAGACTACTTTAAACTAGAACGTGGTACTAGACAAGGATGCTCCTTGTCACCGCTACTGTGTGCAATCGCTATTGAACCACTAGCAAAACACTGTCGAAATACTGACCAGATAAAGGGGATTACATCCCAATATACATCAATAAATTATTTTTTAAGCAATTAGATTCAACAATAACCACATTTATTTGGAACTTAAAACATCCACGTATCCAAAGAGCGACCCTACAAAGACAAAAGGCAGAAGGCGGCATGGCTCTATCTAACTTCCAGTTTTATTACTGGGCAGCAAATATACAAGCTATAAAAACCTGGACACAAATAGAAGAACATACGCAGGCCTGGTCCGCAATAGAAGTAAAATCCTGCAGTACTTCTTTATGTTCCCTGCTCTGTGCCCCAATAAATACAAGTTATCGGCAATACACAAATAACCCAATTGTGTTTCACTCACTTAGAATATGGAACCAATGTAGAAAGCATTTTAAGATGGAGAAGCTTTTATCTGTGGCACCTCTGCAAGAGAACCACCTCTTTCAACCTTCACAAACATATGCAGTTTTTAATATCTGGAAAAAATTTGGGATTAAATTGCTTAGAGATCTTTATATAGACAACGTCTTTGCATCCTATGAACAATTACATTCCAAATTTAACATTCCAGCTACACTTTTCTTTCACTATCTTCAAATTAGGAACTTTGTTAAGTAGAACCTTCCCGATTTTTCTCATCTTGCACCCTCATCCATACTGGAAAAAATATTGCTCAATCTCAAGGACTCAGGCACCATCTCTGCAATATATAAAATCATTTTACAGTCCCTCCCTTTCAAAGATCCAAAAGGACACTGGGAAAAAGATCTCTCAATTAATAGATCAGAAAAGGAGTGGAAAGTAGCAATGAAGAGAATTCACTCGAGCTCCATATGCGCAAAGCATACAATTATACAACTTAAAATTATATGTCGAGCACATCTGTCTCGTCTAAAACTCTCCAAAATGTTTCCAGGGTATGATCCAACCTACGAACGCTGCAATCAAGTCCCAGCCTCACTGGGTCACATGTTCTGGGCCTGCACCAAATTAACATCATTCTGGACCAAAATTTTTAACTACCTTTCAGACAGCCCTGGTCTCACAATCCCTCCTAACCCATTAACAGCTGTGTTTGGGGTTCTTCCAGATGGGTTTAAAGTGGAGAAAGACAAACAAACTGTGATTGCATTCACTACACTTTTGGCACGCAGACTTATTCTGCTAAACTGGAAGAACCCAAACTCTCCTCTTTTAAGTCCATGGGAAACTGATGTTTTATACTATTTGAAATTGGAGAAAATCAAATACTCAGTTAGAGGATCAGTACAGACTTTTTTCAAAACATGGCAGGATATAATCAGTAATATTTAAAATAAGTTCTTAAAGCACAGAGGAAGCAATTATTTTTGTATTTCTTTGTCTTCTGCATTCATCTCTATTGGCTTATCAAACTTATTAATTTAGGTATGTTTACAAGCCTTAAATTTTAAGCTGTTTACCTTGGTTTCTCTCTCAGGGGTGGGGGTCGACTTGTTCATAACTCAATTTTACTTTTTTTAAAAAATTGATTGATTTGTATGGAATGATTGCAATAAAATTAATAAAACTTCAAAAAAAAAAAATCCTGGAATGTAAAAGCAAGGCGACGATACGTGATCTTCTCGGAAGTTCTCGAAAGACATTTTAAAGACCTGTGAGACAAAAAAGATTGGCCACGGAGCGTCTCGCGGAGTAAACATGAGACTTGGTGCCAAGAGATTGTCCCAGGGCAGTCTTGCGGGGACGTGGAACATAAGATTCTTGCAAGACACGCCCTTCTTATCAAATAAGAGCACAGCCAGCCAGCAAAACATTCAGTCGTGTAAAGTCACGTGGCACACACAGATCCTGTGCTCTCAGCAAAGAAGAAAGAGCAGTGAGGAGAAAAGAGACCCAAGGCGCGATACATATGCAGAGAGAGGTACAGAATATGAGAGCAGTAACAGTCAAAAGTATTGTAGCGTCCCAGCCAAGCAGAAGCCTTTTTTGTTTTAAGTAACTGTTAGGTCCGATCGAGGGAGGGCAGAGTACAGCACGGAAGACTGATAGCTGGGTGCTGATTGATGCGGTAAGGGGGAGGTGAGACCCATGGGAGGAGGGGTTGGAGAGGGTGCTAGAAAGTTGTGTTTGGGGTTACACAGTTGGTGATGGTTAAAGTAGAACTTTTGTGACACTTTATTATGTCAGTCGCAACAGTATCAAAAAAAAGATAGCACAGATCGTATTGACGTAAACAAATGGAAATTCGTTTAAAGTCAGAGAATTTCAAAAATGGGGTTTAACTCACATGCATTTATTAGTCACTTTGCAAAAAAATTATTAACTGCTGATGATATGGATCGTTTTGTCTGTGCTGAAATTCCAAACAAAGAAACCTATCCAAAATATGGTACAAAGTCATTAAACACAAGTCTCACAGACCTCATTTAAAAGATTCAGCATATTAGGACATGAAAGATTCCAAATATTGTTTTTACAGAAGTTCTGAAATAAAAGTGAAACTAATGAAGTAGCAACAATTCAAAGAAAAAAATCTTACAAGTGTGCATCTGGAAAACCAAACACGGGGGTTGGCAAGCAAAGTGAGCAGGGGGCGAAGCCCCCTAGTTATATTATAATTCAATAATGTTACATGATACACCTGGTCACACTATGATTAAGAATAGGGTTGTGGGAGGAGGTATCTGATTCAGGTCAAGCAAACCAAATGTCAAAAATGTGCAATCCAATTGGCTTTCCAGCAGAGCTCCTGAATTGCAGAGGTCTGTGAATACCCAACAGCCCCACCCCCCAAATCAGTCCTCTGATCACAGGCCCCATCCACCGTGCGTGATCGATGTGTAAGAAGGGGTGCATTTGGACATAGCAGAGAGTATAAAATACAGAGCTTTCAGTTGCTAAATGTATTAATCGTGTACTGGACAAATGCCTGTATATGAATAATTGTCTCAATTACTAATATGTATAAGAGCCATTATTACATATTTTAAAATCCCAGAGGAACTGCAAACTTGATTCCTCTCAAAAATTAAAGAAAAAAATTCTCTAAACTTTGTGGGTAAATGCACCTCCTCCATTATGACACAGTGAAAGTGTTCAGGCACACATAGTGATTCAGAGTCCACTGGTTACTTAAGAAACACTTTCAGAGTACAAAACTACCCAAGTCAGCTTCAAATGGTATGGGCTACATGCCAGACATGATATGTATCAGCGATGTGCGGTGAGGTTCATGGCTGGTGAGGTACTGACCCTTCAAAGTCAGATTTACAAATATATGAACACCAAAGAGTAGCTTATTCACTATTCAACTGGCAAAATGCACATTGACTACTGGTTATGTTTCATACCTCAGCATTCTTTACACACACATAGGTAAGGTAGATTTTTGGTTAAGAAAGAACGTCACATTTATAGCGTGTCGAGAAAGAGTGCATTATCTCTGCACCTTGTGTTGTAACTTAGCCGTTGCAATTTCACAATTCATACTCATTCAATACAAATGAAAGTAGAGAATGGTGTACAAAAAAAAACAGATTTCAATTTTGACCTTAATAGAAATATTTAGTTGTTTTTAAAAGCTTTTAATTCTGATGCTTTAATCAATTTTAATACAGACTGTTCAACAAAAGGATAACAAGAATAACAAAAGAATATTTTATTTAAGGTCAAAATTTAGTTTTCAAATAATGGATTGTTTTTTTCTTAGTCTGATCCTATTTTTTATAAAATTGAAAACCATTTATGGTCTTACCTTTAATTGTAAATGAAGTCCATGCGCCTATCCTTCTCCACGAAAATCTCTGTCAATTTCTTGTAAAACTCCTCCTTATTTTTCTTTGGTGTTAAAAATCTTAATCTTCCATGCTGGCAGTCAGTCGGAACAAAAAATAAAAATAACCGGACTGCTGCAATGCACTTGACTTTGTTTTTTTTTTTTTGTTCTTTTATTCAATTATAAAAGAAAATGCATGTATATTTTATTCAATTTCTTGTCTGAGGAATTTGTTAGTTTTCACATACCCCTTGGGGTCAGAGTGCATGCAGCACCCCTGGAGCAATTACAGGTTAAGGGTCTTGCTCAAGGGCCCAGCAGAGTAGGATCTCTTTTGGCAGTGACAGGGACTCGAACCGGCAACCTTCTGGATATCAGCACAGATCCTTAGCCTCAGAGCTACCACTTTCTGATATCGCTAACTTACTGGCATCTCTGCGTAGAAAAACAGCAGCAACAAGCACCTGTTGGGGGTCACATGCGCCCCCTTCGGTGCGGCACTGTACTGTCTATCTCATCTTGTGCCTTTTCACTGCGGTTTTATGTCATTCATTCAAAATATTACTAAAGGTATTAGCCAGACTGTGGAAAGTCAAGGTATATAATAAATGTCTGTGCAAAGAGACAGCAACAGGCATGCGCCAATTGCATGCATCAACCCAGCGTGTGAGGGACAGCGCAATCTGAGGTGAGGCTTTTAACAGGAAATGGGCCAGTTAAGCGAGTTTGACTATAGAAATGATCAAAATTATTGGAGTCATACAGAAAACAGAACAGTGGACACTATTTTTTTTATGTTATCATTATTAGTTTTTTTTACTTTTCATGATTCTCACTTGCCTCCCCTGACCGCACGTCCATGATATGTATTGTGATAGTACATGACTAGATAAATAACAGTTTGCTAATCAGTCACTAAGGAGATCGATGCCACTGAGTTGATATACAAGTCTCTTCCTTCCACACTTCACCTCCACTTAAACCTTCTGTGTCATTGGCTCCTCTTCTCAATCCAAACTAACCAGGCATTCTCTCACTGGGGAAAATCTTACAAAAGCCTCAAAACTCTCCAGGGGAGTTATCTCTGTGTCCTCTTTGTTACCCTTTCTTGGCACTGTGTACCTGGGCAGACCAAAATTCACAGAATCACCAAAAGTCAAGTATGATTTATTTATTTATTTTCGGTCAAACAATCCAAATTACATTCACCAACTCCAAATTAATGTAATAAAAGGAATAAATCATTAATTATTAAGTAATTATTTATTGTGCACAAATCACAAAATGCAAAAAAAAGATGTATGAGCAAAATAGTCAGACATCATGGAAAGGCAGAGATTTACCTCAAGTAATGCAGTGGAGAAAATGCAGCAAGGTATAATTGTTTTGGCTTACAAATGTGACTATTTGATAATTAAAATGTGGTAATTATTAAGTTGAGTGGGCTTTTAAGTCTGTTAAAAATGCAAACATATTTGCATCCATTTCCAATGTGAACACTCATAAAATTATAATGGCTGGGGACTTTAATTGTGCTTTAAATCAAGACCTAGATAGGTCTCCTGTCACAGGGACGATGACATCTAACACTGCAAAGACAATTACACAGTTTGTAACTGACCACAACCTATCAGACCCCTGGAGATTTCTAAACCCAAACTCAAGAGCATATTCCTTCTACTCAACAGTGCATCATTGCTACTCAAGAACTGATTATTTCTTTGTAGATAACAACATCTTGGCTATGATCAAATCTTGTAAGTACGACGCTATTGTTATTTCTGACCATGCCCCCTTGATTTTGGAGCTAAAATCACTATGCCCCACATACTCATCTCGCAGATGGCATCTTAATCCACTTTTATTAGCAGACGAGAACTGTACAGAATTTATATTCAAGCAAATCAATTTTTTTAGAGACAAATACACCATCAGAGGTTTCTGCAGGAACACTCTGGGAAACCCTGAAGGCTTTTTTAAGAGGACAGATTATCTCATATCTTTCGCACAAAAATAAATTGTAAACCAAGAAGGTATCAGAGCTAATCAACAAAATTACTAGAATAGATCAAAAACACGCCAGGGGCCTCATGTATAAATGGTGTGTACGCATAGAAATGTTGCGTAAGGACATTTCCATGTTCAGATCGCGATGTATAAAACCTAAACTTGGCATAAAGCCATGCACATTTCCACGGTACCTTATACCCTGTCGTACGCAAGTTCTCCGCTCGATTTTACAGACTGGCGGCACCCAGCGTTAAAGCAGTGCTACTGTTCCTGTGTGATTTATCTTTCTTTCTTAGATCCACATTCCTGACGCGGCTTTATAAATACAGTGGAACCTCGGTTCACGAACGTCTCGGAACACGTACAAAACGTTTTACGACCAAAAAGTTCGCCAAAGTTTTAAATCTGTTCACAACCACACACTCGGTATATGAACAAGCCAGTTTCCCTTTCGGTTGGTGTACGCCAATGATTTCCGCACGTGTTCAGTCTCTCCCTGTGCAGCAAGCTAGTGAGAGAGAGAGACACACACACATACACACACAGGAGCGCGAGAGAGAGAGAGAGACACACACGCGGCACGCGCAAGAGAGAGACACACACACACACACAGGTGCGCGCATGCATTGTTGCAATGTTACTTTTCTTGGTTGTTTATTAAATTATGGATTTTTCAAATGTTCATTTTTTTCCCTGTGCTTAAAACTCATTAAACAGAAGTGTTTTTAGCGAGTGGTTCATAGTGCGAACTCTTGCAGTGTTAGTTTTCTCTGTTGTTCAAGGTTTTCTCAGTGTTATTCAATGTTTATACATTTAGTTTACTATTACACTGTGCATTCTATAGTATAATTAACTATATTTGTGCTTAAAAACTTAAAAAAATATATATTTACATACAGTTCGTCTGGTCTGGAATGGATTATTTGTATTTACATACAACCATATGGGGGGAAATTACTTCGGTTCACGACCAAATCGGGTTACGACCAGAGTTTTGGAACGAATTATGGTCATGAACCGAGGTTCCACTGTACACTGAAACTAACTGCATATTGTTTATTAGTGTAATGCATCTGATTGTAATTAACCTGTAACAATATAATGGTCCAAGGAATAGCCATAGTATTCCAAATACCATAGCTGCTTTAGCGTTGTTACTGTCACTGCACCTTCTTTTCTTCTTTCAGCTGCTCCCGTTAAAGGTTGCCACAGCGGATCATCTTTTTCCATATTACTCTCACTGCACCTCTCAGAGTATTTTTATCACTGTATCTGAGTGGGGAATCACTGCAGCAGCTGATCGAAAACAGAATTATCAGTATACAGCATCAAGCACACGCTGGTTCAGCCACGGCAAAACGTTTCAAAGCCTTTCCTGTACAGAACTCGCAGTTCAGAAACAGTTTCATCCCAAGAAGTATAAACACACTCAATCAAGTGCTCCTTGTAGAACTGTTTGTACTTATAAGTACAATTATCCCACTGTAAACTCGCACTACAGCCACTTTATAAAGCGCGTATTTACATATGATGACGATATCAATTTTAAAATGAAATGCAGCAAAATATGTTGATTATATTATACAGATAAAATTTTAACTTCATTTAAATCATCTGTATTGTTAATAATCAAACATGTGAGGACACGGTGCCGCAGTGCTAGCAAGTTCACGTATTGTTCCTGCCTCGTGCTGTATATTTGCTGAGGCTGGCGCGACACTGAAAGGATAGACGGACAGAATAATTAAACACATACTATGAAGATAATTCAATGTTCCTTAAAAGTTTTGAAGAATCGTCGTTGTAAGCTTACAGATGGCTTAACGACTATTACAGAGCTGATTGTGTGGCGATTGGGTATTTGGAGAAAGAAAAGTAACGACAGGAATTGGAGGTTAGTACGTTTGAAAGAGACAGTACTGCTACAATAAATTATTCCATTGAAGGTCGCGCATGGCGCAGCAGCATCTTGTGTGAGAAATGAACAATCACTGCGCCACCGTGTTCCCATGTTTAATAACATGCTTTCATTCCATATATCAT
>JANRMT010062795.1:16671935-16702269 GCA_026402145.1 Polypterus bichir lapradei | reverse complement strand
CCCGCGACCCGACCTCGGATAAGCGGAAGAGGATGGATGGATGGATGATATCATGTATACATCTCAGTATTTTAATTATTCAGAGAACTGTAATATTATGAATGTAATGGATTTTGTGTCTTGTCGGAGAAAGAGCAAAAACGGAAGCACTTAGTGATTCACATACATAGAGCATATAGAAGATCGAATACAAAACAAAGCATTTAACTTGATACTTTAGTTATGATGGGATTTGAGAAACTAGTAAATTAAATGATTTTAAGATGAAGTTTATGATGTTCTACTTTAATGACAAAATAAACTACGTAATAAAAGTGGAAATTTCGAGATTAAAGTTGACATTTCGTGCTTTTTTCCCCACTGTGTGCCTATTTTTTTTTGTCTGTACCCTAATAAGCTTTCATATGACACTCGGACAGTGGGCTGCAACTCCCCTTTTCACGGCGACTTTGATATGTGACTTCTTTTTTGTTTCGGGCACTGTGCGACTTTATGAAATTGAGCTTTCAAGTTTCTCCAACACGCTATGTCACTCGATCAACTTCCTTTTTTTGATTATACCACTGTTTAAATCAACAAATAGTATGTTTTTCCTTTGCCTCCACTTATTCGCTGAAATTCTTATATTTTCCCCTGTGCTTTTCCCATTGTCTTTTCACAGAACGCTGAGCTTAAGGGCTGTTTATATTGATTTGCATATTCAAAGAGGCATAATTCTGGGAGGAATTGGGGCAGGACAGCAGGCTCATGCACATGCGTTACTTTTCACCCTGATCGGGATTTATGTAGCGGAAGAACGTGGAAGTTGGAGTACGCACAGATTCCTGCATCTGGATTTTTCTGTGTGTAAGCACATTTTGGCTTTTGTGCTTATGTCATGTTATAGTGCAAATTCTACACACGTCGTTATGCATGAGGCCCCAAGTGTCCAAGTGAGACGCTTCATATGAAAAGGCAGGCTCTGAATTCAGAGCTGAATCTCTTAACAACTAAAGAAACTAAACAACTCATACTTAAATCAAGACATCATTATTATCAATACGGAGAGAAAGCTAATAAGATCTTAGCTCAACAAATCCACAAGCTAGAAGTTCGCAATGCAATCGCAGCAATCAGCAGAACAAACGGAGACAAAATCATTGACCATAAAAACATAATGCACACATTTAGAGACTACTATAAATCCTTATATTGTACTGAGATTAAAGAAGACAAGACACAATCTAATGCATTTCTGGATGCATTACAGATACCAAAAATAGATACTCTTAGTGCAGTGGAATTGGATAAACATCCAATTGGGAGCCTGCTGCTTTCCCATTCTGCAGTGAGTTTATAGCATCTAGTAATTCTGATAAGTGGACAATTGATGAGCAGTGCCTGTTTGTCTCCACACATACCGCTTAGAATTAAGGCCAAAAAGTTCTATCTTGGTCTCATCAGACCAGAGAATCTTATTTCTCACCATCTCAGAGTCCTTCAGGTGTCTGATGAGACCAAGATAGAACTTTTTGGCCTTAATTCTAAGCGGTATGTGTGGAGACAACCAGGCACTGCTCATCACTTCAATACAGTCCCCACAGTGAAGCATGGCGGTGGCAGCATCATGCTGTGGGGGTGTTTTTCAGCTGCAGGGACAGGACGACTGGTTGCAATCGAGGGAAAGATGAATGCGGCCAAGTACAGGGATATCTTGGACAAAAACCTTCTCCAGAGTGCTAAGGACCTCAGACTGGGCCGAAGGTTTACCTTCCAACAAGACAATGACCCTAAGCACACAGCTAAAATAACGAAGGAGTGGCTTCACAACAACTCTGTGACTGTTCTTGAATGGCCCAGCCAGAGCCCTGACTTAAACCCAATTGAGGGTCTCTGGAGAGACCTAAAAATGGCTGTCCACCAACATTTACCATCCAACCTGACAGAACTGGAGAGGATCTGCAAGGAGGAATGGCAGAGGATCCCCAAATCCAGATGTGAAAAACTTGTTGCATCTTTCCCAAGAAGACTCATGGCTATATTAGCTCAAAAGGGTGCCTCTACTAAATACTGAGCAAAGGGTCTGAATACTTAGGACCATGTGATATTTCAGTTTTTCTTTTTTAATAAATCTGCAACAATTTCAAAAATTCTTTTTTTGTCTGTCAATATGGGGTGCTGTGTGTACATTAATGAGGGAAAAAATTAATTTAAATGATTTAGCAAATGGCTGCAATATAACAAAGAGTGAAAAATTGAAGGGGGTCTGAATACTTTCCGTACCCACTGTAAATACAAGTTTTTGCTAATATACTAACAAGCCAATTGTGCTTCACTCAATCAGAATATGGAACCAATGTAGGAAGTTTTTTAAGAAAGAGAAGCTTTTATCTGTTGCACCTCTACACGAGAACTACCTTTTCCTATTCTCTCAAACATATACAGTTTTTAATGCCTAGAAAACATTTGGGATTAAATCACTTAGAGATCTGTAAATAGACAATGTTTTTACATCCTACAAACAATTACACTCCAAATTTAACTTACCAGCAACACATTTCTTTCACTACCTTCAAATTTGAAACTTTATTAAACAGAACCTACCCAATTTTCCTCACCTCCCACCTACCTCTAAATATTGCTCAGTCTCAAGGACTCAAACAGCATTTCTGTAATATATAAAACTATTTTACAGTCCCTCCCTTTCAAAGGTCCAAGAAAACAGTGGGAAAAGAACGTCTTACTCAATATTTCAGAAAAGGAGTGGAAAGTAGCAATGAAAAGAATTCACTCGAGCTCCATATGCACAAAGCATAGAATTATTCATGTTTTAGGCGTGCACCAAATTAACATCATTCTGGACCAAAATCTTTAAATGCCTTTCAGACAGCCTTGGTGTCACAATCCCTCGTAATCCACTAAAAGCTGTGTTTGGTGTACTTCCAGAGGGGTTTAAAGTGGAGAAAGACAAACAAACTGTGATTGCCTTTACTACATACACTACTGGCACGCAGACTTATCTTGCTGAATTGGAAGAATCCTAACTCTCCTATTAAAAGTCAATGGGTAACTGATGTTATATACTATTTGAAACTGGAAAAAATCAAATTCGCACTTAGAGGATCTGTATAAAACTTTTTCAGAACCTTGCAAGATCTAATCAATAACAATTTAGAATAAGCATTTAAATTAAGGAAGCAGGCTCTCTCCCTCTTTTACTCCATTTATCTTTATTCATTTATTATTTTATCTATTCATTTGTCTTTACTAGCATAAAGTTTTACACTGCTAGCCTAGCTCTCTTTCTCAAGGGTGGGAGTTGATTTGTTTCAAGGCTTTGGCTTTTTGTAAAACTTGAGTTATGTGTATGGAATTATTTGATTTTAATAAATTCAATAAAATTAAAAAACAAAATGCAAACATGACTGATTGTGTTGTGATATCATTTTGATTGCCTCCTTGGATGGCATTGAAAACCTTGAATTTTGTAAAAGTGTGCTGTAGGAGCAAAGGAATACACTGGGCAACATTTAAAGAGAAATACTCAAATAATTTCCCTATTTTTAATGAATACATTGTGGAAAAGAGCCCTGAACCACAGACGTTGTTTGCACCAGGAAGATGTTGAGTCCTGTCATTATAAAGTCTGACAGAACACTTCACTTTCTTCACCCTGGACTGTCTAATACAACAGAGTCAGCTTAGCCAAATCAGTATAACTGAGTTTTCTATTTAATGCATGAAATGATTAAGTGGGCTCTTAACAAGACTACAATACATACACCTTGCTGTGTTTCCTTTTCCCTTTACTTTACAATTAGAAATGCAACAAGCCTGAACAATCTCTGAGCCCCGAGTCTGCTGTCATTTTCTGACTGCTGTTTGCCTCTGGTGACTTAGCTATGATTTGGTCTATTATCACTATCTGTCTGTTTACTACTATATGAATAAAAAGAAGGGCAAGGAAGAAGTAGACCCTTATACTGTCCATGGGGTCTGTTTCCACAAACTATCAAGACAGGCCTATAATGTGTCAAGTATATAGAAAAATAGACAGCGAAAAGAGTAAAATACACAGACAGAGAAGCAGATAGTGTGCTAGGATTCTGAGCTTTGTCCAGATCATTTTTCAGACTTTGAGCTTGCTGTATTTTGTTTTGTGTGTTGGTCACTGCTAAACTTTGTGTGCCTGATCTCATTTTTAATTTTCATATTGCTTGTTTGCCTCTGAATCCATCACACAATGTTGGAAAGAAATTTGGATGCCCTTTTACTTCTTTAGCAAAGCTGATCCTGAAATTTGCATTATCAGCATCATTTAAATAAGTTGCAAAGTAGATAATTGTGGAAAAAAGATCAAGAATGTGCCACTTAAAAAAAAAAAATGAATTGACCGAATGTCTCATACAAAAAAAAAAAAAAGAAATCATAAACATCAATGTATTCTGAGACCACAAACTGACTGGCCACCAGGAAGTCTTGAACATCCATAATCCAGAGGTCATGAGGTCAATGTATGCTGGGAGAAAGGTGGAAGCACAGATATAATTCCTCTTATTCTCTCCCAAGTATCAAGGCGTTAAGAAGTACCTCAAGAAAAGTATAAATTGAGATAATACAGACAGTCTGAAAATGCTAATTCTGAAAAATGTTCATGTTGTTAAAGTAATGACATATGTGTCTACCTGCAGGGATAAAAACTTTTTCAGGAGTGTCCTTATGGCTAACTGTCCTTGTCTATGAACCATAAGGTTTCACAGTTTGGCAGTAAAATAAAAAAGTAACTCAATGCCTTGTTAATAAAGCAGTTTTAATATGTGAATCAGAAAGGTCTAATATGCCTAATATGGTGGTGCCGTGCTTATCTCTTCTTGCTTACAGGTATAGGAATTTGGCGCATTTTAACAATATGTGGATTTTTTAACAGATGTTTTGTTAATCCTTCCCCTGTTCAACTAAGTTTTTAAGCCTAAATCCGTCTGGTTTGAGTAAGTTTAAGACCTTACAGGTTGTGTCTGCTATTGTCTGGATAGACTGTGGTTCCTTGTTATCCTGTAATAGACAAGGCAGACTTAGAAAATGAATGGATGAATTGATTGTGTTGCATGAAAGTTAAGACTTTGAATCAGCAGTATAACTGAGTGAGGATGCCCTGTCTAATTCAATTCAATTCTGTTAATTTCATGTTTTTTGGGTTATTTTTATTTGCTTGATGTAATTGAAACTAATAATACTGAAAGAAACTGAAATATTTTCAAAGGACTGTTCAGTCTCAGTAACTGAATGGCAGGCTTTATAGAGGCATCCAGTTTTACAACTTTATTAATTTTCTTTTTCCAGTCTTTTTCTCGTTTACTTTGGAAATCATATGTAAATGAGTGGGGTTTTTTTTTAACACCATGCTCAGCATTAAACAGAGAGAGACAGGAGAGAAAGAAGGGCGAGAAAGTGCCCAAAAGCATTGTTAACACAGACAGTAGCTTCATTTCAGAAATGGCAAGTACGGAAACTGTTTACTTGAGGAAAAACGTCAACCTTCTGGGATCAGTGTGCCTTATTGTAGGCACAGTGGTGGGAAGTGGGATTTTCATTGCTCCAAAAGGTATTCTGAAAAACTCTGGCAATGTGGGCCTGTCTCTTATCATCTGGTTGGCCACAGGAATTATCTCTACTTTTGGTATGTAAAATAACACTTTTATCTGGAAAGCTTGGGTTAAGGTTCAGTCAGTCATAAAATACAGCAAAAATGTATGAAGTTCTATTGAAACATGTCTTACCTATTATTAAATGGCATGAGAAGATTATACAAATATCATCATTTATTGGTTTCAGCTCTATTAATGGTCCATTTCTTAGAGGAAAGTTTCCTGAGGTTCATACAAAGACAACAGTAAAAAATAAATATAATATTATATTCTATGGTATATGCGTATTCAGTTTAGGTATGTGGAACATTTTTTCAAAATATGAACCACAATGCTGCAAACTTACGGTAGATTTTCTGTTTCATTATTTTGCTTCATTTACTATAACTTTTACTCCAATGTTTAGCAATTAATGTACTGTAATACATACCAACAATTTTTTCTTCATGTTCACCATCCAACAACTCTTTTGGTGGGTCTTATTGCTGTGATCACCAGCTCCTACCACCTGCCAAAGTATACTCCAGACAATCCAAGAGCATGTGAATGCAGCATTACGTTAAAACTTGGCAAATATCATTCACTATAATTCAATACCTTGAAATTCTCTCTTGGCCCATTAAAGCAGCTTTCCATAGTCTGTCTCTTAATGAAAAAACTTTTTGATGTTGTGCATTGAATGGGTAGCTATATGTATATTGGCATATACAGAGATACAGTAAATTGGAATTATGGGTAAATCTTAAAGCTGATCAGTATACTTCAGCTTCTTTCAATTTTGTGATTATACAGAGTTTGTCAATTTCTTTAAACAATTTAAATGGAATGAACTGTACATTTGTATTAATTTTAACATTATCTTTTAGTATTTTTAATGTAATTAAAATCAGCTATGTAGGGCATTTTTATTGGGATTTACAGCTTTGTCTAAAGCATTGGTAAACTAGGTTCTACCAAGCTGTGCTTAGAAAGCCTTCACACTCCTGGTGAGGTCGATGTTCTTAAAAAAAAAAAAATCCAATTTTTGTCTTTAAATTGATTCATGAAGTTTTTTAAATAACCAAATTAAAACTGTTCTTCAAATAGTTCTGTACCAATGGCCAGCTCTAGCATGTTTTGCTGCCTTAGGTGAAACTGTAAATAGCACCTCAACACCGCCTTTGGTTTGAGTGGAATCATCACTGGTAGACCAATACACAGAAACCTGTGGACATCAGAGAGGAGCCAGAACTGGGGAGAGCAAAATAAAATATTAGTATAATAACTATAGTCATTTCCAAAATGGTCTTATGGTGTTTTCACGTGCTTTTGGAAAGACAGTAAATCCAAATTGCCCAGTTTGAAATTCCAAGTTCGTCTAGCATTCACATGTTAGTTCCGACTCAACAGCTCGGGTTTACTGTCTGTTCGAGAGTACATGAATGCAGCATCTGCTATGATACGCCAGTATGAAGATTATTATTATTAATATTATTGTTGTTGTTCATGTTATCGTTGGATTATTATCTCTGATATGGCAGTCCCCAACAGTTTTTGACATGTGAGCACCTCTGAAAACAAAACCGAATCTATGAAGCAACATGTAAATGAAATAAAGAAACTTACAGAAGATGAGAAAAGTGCATCCTTGAATTTGGCAGTGTCAATAGTTAAGACCAAACATCACTAGTACATGAAAACAATATACGTAAAACAAATAACTGGACAGTCATAATAACTCAGAGTGTTTGTAAGTCAGAGCTTGTATTATTTAAAAAAAAAATTGTATCCCTACAGTAGGTGACCGCCTAGCTCGTCTAAGTGGGAGAGCCGGCCTTGCCTGTATTAATCTGATTATAGACATAAAAATTATAACTTCAAAAATACCTCATAAGACAGAAGCCACACTGGTGCAAAGTGTTTCTGTATTCTCATAAAAATTAGTTTGAGTCTACTATTGTTACAAGATGTCTTCCAGTTTGGCAAGCTCTGCTAGCTGGTCTTTAATTTAAAACATTATTGTAAACACTTCCATAGATCATTTAAAAGAAACCACCGTTGAAAAATGCAAGGAATAATGCCATCATATAGTTTAAAAATTATTTGATTTTAGCAGTGAAATTATATTTGTTTTTGTTTGGAAACTCAGAAAACAAATATATTGGCCATTATTGTTATTTCCATTTTTTGTTAAACGGTATCACAAATGTAATAACATTACAATGTAAGGTTAGGAGCATGCATTGATACAGCGCATTGGCGCACCCACCACATGACAAACCAACTCAGGATCCAGATTAGGACCCGACTGCATCCATGCTACGGGTGACACCTCAGCACCACACTAGTTGAGATGGAGTGGAAACAATGTGCTAAACATTAATTAAGACACAAAAAATGAGAGGAAACCATTCAGTTAATAAAGCACATTTGGTTAATTAATAGTCTATATGCCCCAAAATCATATGTCAGCAATGTTTTTGGAAAATAATTAGGGCCTGTGCTTCAACTATGTAACTTATGAGTATATTTTATATGTGTGAATAATATTGTCCTCATATTTACATATTTATGCTTGGCTCCTAGGAGCGCTCTGCTATGCTGAGTTAGGTACAAGCATTAAGAAGTCTGGTGGACATTACATTTATCTTTTGGAAACTTTGGGACCCATGCCAGCATTTCTTCGTCTCTGGGCACAATATATTTTGATTTGGTAAGTTTCTGTGAGACGATCATGCAGATAATATATTTTGTATTGTCTGGTCATTAATGATTAAGGTTTGGCAAGTTCTAAAGACTGATGGACTGACATCTCCTTCAACATAAATGTTTAGATTACATCTGTAGGGTACTCAGTGTGGTCTATGGAGAGTGAATGGTCAATGTCTACCACATGGTTTATTTCCGGGGTTACGAAAAATTTAGAAAAAGATGGAATTCTTTAGGTTGTGTTTTTTTACTGTACATCAGAAGATCAACCAAGATTCAATGTTTGCCAACACAAGCACAGATATTATTAAAATAAAAATTTTAATTTGTTATAGTCACACCTTGATTTAATTCTGTTTTAAAGTGCTTGTGAGGATTCCTCTATTAAATTATGGACATATACTGATATATCCTACAAAACAAAACAGTATAATTTTAATTTTCTTTTTAGAATTTTGCTCAAGAATGAGAATTTTTTACAATTAGAATCTCAAAATGTAACATTAGGAACATTAATGGTTAAAACCAAAAAAAATAAAAACCTAACAAGCATAAACCTTAAACCTAAACAATGATACAAAATTTGATCTAGGAATCCTGCTGTGTGTTTAGGATTATATAGGATTATACATGTGGAGGTGTGTGTGTCTGTCTGTCCACCCCAGAAGTGCGAGGCAACTACAGCATGAAGCTCAGAAAGCCAGCAAGGCAGACTCAAGTTAATGAGTCCGAAGAAGAAAGCGACTCTGCCGAGAAAAGAGAGAAACTCTTACGTAAGCAGGACGAGCACATCAGCAAAAAATCCCTTTTACTTTTCCTTCCGCCGCTAATACACAAGTGGGGAAAGTGTGTTGGCAAAATGAAACCTAGGAGAGAGATACCCAAAATAGTTCCTTTCAATTACCTGACATCTGTACATTTCAATTTTTTTTCTGACAATTTCAGTATATATATATACTGTATGTATAGATAGATACAGTAGATAGACACCACGTTCTTTGTACCAATACAGACATTTTGCTTTTAATAGAAGCTCAATAAAGCAATAAATACATATTAAAACAAAAATAACCCTGTCAAATACACAGCAGAATTACTAAAAACAAGATGAAAAGAGCAGTCATAGCCACAGTGATGGCATTATAAAGGCTTCTTGCTGTTGGCATAAAGGAGCCCCTTTAGAAATTCTTGACACACTTCTTTTAGCTGAATTTGCTGAGGGTTTCTAAATGGTTTAAAACAGTTCAAAATACAGCAATTACTAAGGATTCAGAAATATTTTGACTCGTGTTCAAAAAAGACTCCACAGTCCATGAGTCATGAAATTCAAAACAAATGGTTCACATGAAAAATAAGGAAGAAAGTTGATAATACACACAAAAAAAGAAAAACTTCTCGACTTTAGTGTTTTGTTTAAGGCTTAAGGTTCCAGGTCACATTTCTTAAAGGTTCAGTATGTTGTCAAATATGCTAGTACTATATATATGTAATGTTAACATAACAGTAATGATAATGGCAGCAAAACCTTTGCACCTTTCTCTTTCTAGCTGTCTAACTACAAACTGAGGGCCTATTGTCTAAATACAAAAATAACGTAGAGCATTAAGGTCATTCCATTAAGTTGTTAGCTTCTAGGGTGTGCCTCTCTGGAATTGATGTTACTGGTCCAGCACACCACAACATACAAAAATTGCTCTGGCCATCACAGAGTTGTAGAATGTGTGGGGGATGTCACTTTCCACATTTAAGGAATGCAGTCTCCTACATAGTTCCTCTGTGTTCCGAGACTAGTCCAACCTGTCATTGATGTGGACCCCAAGTACTTACAGCAGTGACTGGGCATAGAGACTCTTTGCTGTGGCAAAAGTCAATAACATCTTCCTTGGTTTTATTGATGTTGGGTTGCAGACAATTCTTTCTGCACCAAGAAACAAAGTTCTCCACCTGACATCTATACGTCTTATTCCCCTTGTCAATGCATTCCAATAGTGAAAACTCATCTGAGAATTTCTGCAATTGACATGACCTGGTGTTATATTTATAGTGTGAGTTGTACATGGTGAAGTTCTTCCTTGTGGTGCTGCAGTGTTGCTCACATCCACATCAGAGACACAGTCCTTAAGCCTCTGCCTGACTGATAGTCTATTATCCAGGACACCATAGGCTCATCCACCTGCATATCTCTGAGCTTACCCCTTAACAGGGATGGCTGGATGCTACTGAAGACACTGAAGTAATCATAAACCATAATCCTCACAGCCCTGCCAACTTTGTCCAGATGGGAATAAACCTTGTGTAGATGACAAATAACTGCAACTTCCACTCCAATCTTTGTCCAATAGGTCTTTAATAAGAGTAAATTAAGTGGTTCCAGGATCATAGAAGTTTGATAATAATGTCTATGGCATATACACAAAGGGGTAACTGTTTGTATTTCTAAAGGCACATGCAACCCAGATACCAAGTGGAACCCCAACCTATTCAGTCAACAAACTATGATGATGTTGACTGTGTGCCATTACCCTCTGGGCACCATTTATGAAAGTAAAAGTGTGTACACTCTGTACGTGCTCCTTAAATCCATGAAATATATACAAAAGGATGCCATTTGTGTTATTGAAGGAGCACTCACTCCGGACACTGATGGGACCACAGGTCATTGAAGCCCAATAACATTGACTACCTGTTATGGACAACAAAGGGTGACATCCATCCACCCCATCTAGTCATCCAAATGGGCTTCTACTGACACTGCACTGAGGGATACAATATTGAACATTTAAAGAAAAGCAAATAAATCCTTGTCACCTTTCTAGAACGTTTTTCTCTTCAGGGACTCATACATTCTCATGGAAAGGACTTTTTAATTGCCTGATTTGAGCAATCAACTGAATAACAGACATGGAGATTATGCAACTCTAGTAATGTGAGATTTTTTTTCTTTTTTCCTTGAATATTTTTCACAATGTTTGCCAGTGTAGAGCACTGCTCACTATTGACTCCTGTTATGTAATGAACTTCTGTTTCTCCATTCTGAATGAAAACATGAATTAATTTTTTTTTCTCGGCCACCACTACAGATTACAGTACGTAAGGGTAAGTAAAATATAAAACTATATATTATTTTGGGGTGTATTCCTTTAAAGCACTTCTAGGATAAGCTACAAGAGGAGGTAGTTCTTTTCAATTGAGTTGACAGTCATCAACCATACTTCCCAAAAACCTCCTCAGTTCCTTGTTTAGTCTTTTTACTTGAGTAAGTTACCCTAATGTTAAATTTAATTGTTTGCCAATCTTCATGCAGAAGTATTTCTAAAATTTAAAGCTAAATTGTGGACCATGATCTAAGATTATACTTTTAAGAAAGCCATGCAACTGATGCAAACATATTTCTGAATTAGGCCATAACCAGTTCTTGGCCTGTTGGTAGTTTCTTAAGTAGAATAAAATTCATGGCTTTAGACAATCTGTCTACAAATTAACTTTCTCTCATTCTCAATCCACTCAGATGAAATTGGTTTCTGCGATGTATGTCTTTTCAAACAAGACTGCCTTAAAGTCCTTGCACCACTTAGTCAGTTTGGGAACATGGATGTAATTTTTAAGATCATCACTTTTGCCTTTAGGAATGGCAATCAAAATAACAATAAATTCGACAAACGAGAAGTGACAATTCATATAAAGATTTTTTATTTAGCTAATAATTAAACTGTCCCAATACCTCATCCAGATACTTTTTAAAGGTTGTCAAGATTTATACTTCGTCTCCATGTCTTGGTATTTTGTTTTGGACTCCCACAACTTTTTATGTAAAGAAGTCCTTTCTGGATTTAGCCCTAAATGTACTCCCCCTTAATTTTCAATGGTGTCCTAGAATACATAATTCTCAGTTAAGCTGAAAGAATTCTACTGGATCTACTTTTCTACTGGATCTACCAATTTACTTTATCATGTATGTTATAACCTGCGGTGGGCTGGCGTCCTGCCCGGGGTTTGTTTCCTGCCTTGCTCCCTGTGTTGGCTGAGATTGACTGCAGCAGGTTGGATAATGGATGGATGGATGGGATGTATGTTATAACAATGTCTTTGATAACTTTTAAATACCTGGATTAGGTTCCCATGCATCCACCTCAGCTTGAGACTAAACTGGTTTAATGCTCTGAGTCTGTCAGAGTACAACATGTCCTGGGATGCATCTAGTTGCTACTCTCTGTACAGTTTTAAGTGCTGCTATGTCTTTCTTGTAACGTGGTGACCAGAATTGCATACAGTACTCCAGATGTGGTCTTACTAGAGTGCTATTTAGTCTGAGCATAATATCCCTTGATTTATATTCAACTGATTTAATGATATAACCTAACATTTTATTTGCCTTTTTAATCACTTCTGTATATTGCTTAGATGATGAAAATGTGTCAACATAAACCCCTCAATTCTTTTCAGAGGATGCTTCCTGTAGGGCAGTGTCTTCCATCTTATATTTCTAATTGACGTTCTTTTTTGCCCACATGTAGCTCTTTACATCTTTCCACTGCATTTTCCAGTTTCATGACTCAGTTGTGCTATTTGAGGATGTGGGGTGGGGTGGGAAGGGATGAAAAGGGGTTGGTACTATGGGATTTTTTTTTTTTTTTTTTGGTTATGTTCAGTTTACTGTTAATTGTATTTTTATATTTACTTAATAAAATTTTGATTAAAAAAATAAAAATCTACTGCAGTACAACTATTTAAGGGAGAAAGATCAGTAATAAAATCCAAAGAGAGTTCATCCCTTGGTTTAACTGAAAAGAATCTGTTGCAGTAAGCCACACATTCATATAGAGACTCTTTTAATTCCTACTTATCTCAATGGTTCACTATTGGATTGAAAACTGGGAACTGTAGGCCACTGCAGTAACCTAACATCAAGCTCATTAGCATGTGGAACCAGTTTGTGGCTGTATAAGGATGCATATGGCTAGTGAATCAAAGTTTAGGTACCTGTGGCGCTCAAATTACAGGAACACATTCCTCACCCCATTATTCTTGAACAACCAGCCTGTACCATGGACATAAGACTAGACGGGTCAATGGATTCACACATTTCATGTCAAGTTCTAACCAATCCTTCTTCATGTCACAATAGAAGCTGAGATTTGTTAGACCCAGTAACATGCTTCCAGTCTTCAATTGTCCAGACTCTTAAAGTATTAAAATTCCAAAAGGGCAGCTGTTTCCCAGATGATGAAACCATTACATATGGCATCAACAATCATACAACACTCAAACTTGCCTAGATCATTTGTCTTGTACATCTTAATATTTGGTCGAACAGCAAATAAACCTCCTCACCATTTCTTCAGGCTATATACGTGGAGTTGCTGCCACATTATTGGCTATTTTGAAGAGGAATTTTTTGTATTAATGAGCAAGAGATCTCTAAAAGCAGACCAGGGAATGAATGTAAATATATAAAACAATGTTAATTTTGGTAATTGGTTTTGTAAATGACAAAAATGATTTATTTTAAAGTATTAGACTGAAATGTAATACTTAAAAGTTTTTGAAAAGAAATATACCAAAAGCAACAGTAGTTTATTTTTACCCAATATTTTCTTATCCTGCATTGCCAACTTCCAGGTTATGCTTCTGACCCTGAACTGGATTAAGTGGGATTGATAAAAGATTATTACATGTTCCTGATCATGCAAGACATTACACTGACAGTGGTTCCAGATAAAATATAGCTCTTAACCTATATGTTGACAATAATGACTTAATGCAGTGCCTTGCTTTAGATATTTTGCCCACGTATTATTTTATTTGCACTGAAGAACAATGTGAAGGAGTGTCCTGATCACGTTTTCTATGGCATGTAAACATGTCTGTGTATGTTGCTTAAGTCTAAAAGTTATTTTTCCACAACTAGTAATGCATGTATTTCATAATTGTGACGTAAATGTGACTGTGAAATTATTGTTCACATTTGTGTTCACTTTGATTACCATAAAGTCTCTATAATTATTTTCATCATTTCTAAAACTTTGTTACAGATTGGTTTTGGTTTTGATCTGTTTTGGGTATATGATATCAGTCAGCAGTGATAGCCTTTCCCTCACTGCACTGTATATTCTTTCTCCACCTACATTGTGTGTAGCAATTTGCTGAACTCTGAAGCATAAAGTGTGAACAACACACTATATTTATGATAATAAAAATGCTACTTAAAGGTACTTTTTAAATTCCATACCCGGTTGAGATTAGCTACTGTAAATAAATGCCATATAGTCTTTGAGGCTAAGAGGAAATACACCCACTTTGTGTAATAATGCCACAGTTTGTAGACAGTTACTGTGTAGTCAAAGTTTTGTCTCAGATAAAATAAAAAGCAGAGGAGTTAAAAAACAAAAGATTTAGAAGAAAAGCAACCCTGCTTCCCTCCCTAAAATTGAATTGTTGTTTTTGTCTAGGCCTGGGGCATCATCTGTGGTGGCTTTGGCATTTGGCCGATACATTGTTGAACCTTTCTTCAGCCCCTGTCCAGCACCAGAAGTACTCGTTAAAATGGTTAGCATAACTGGAGTCTGTAAGTAGTCATTTGAGTTTAATGTGATCTTTTCGTCTTGGCTGCTTTAATCAAAATTTAAATCATATACACACTGAAAAGACAAAGAGTTGTTGCTCAATCCAGACACCTCAGTCCTGAACAGAAGAGAAACTAAAGAAAATGATTAAAGTAGTCATTGTGGTCATAGTTGTTCCAGAAAGCAGTTTATCCTGAAAAAGTACTGTAATACTTTTTGTATTTTATTATTGAACAATTAGGACTATCTTGTTCATTTAGTATTTGTTACTATTTTATGTTGATTGTATTAGTGAATGTCTTTGTTTATTGGATTTAAACACTGCAACTGGCAGGATTATGATCTGCAACATGCTGAAAGAGGTATTTAGCACTAAGATGCACAAATGAGTATGCATTATGGTTTATCCGTACCCGAAGAGCTGCTTTTGCTTCAGTGTTTTAGGACTAGATTTAAAATCTTTGAGATACGTTGTTACCTTGTGTATTCCCATTATACAGTAAATCAGTTCCTTTACAAAGTATTTGTTATTTAGATACATTTAATTAAGCTGATATAATAATAAAGTAATATTAGCATCTAGTTGGGGAGCTTACTTTAGCTCCTTCTCTCCTTTTATATGGTAATATGAGTATATGAGTCCTCTTGTGGTAGACCACTTGGACCCACCGCAGTTTGCCTGTCAGACAAAGATTAGAGTAAAAGATGCAATCATCTCACCTTGTTCTCACCTGGATAAATTTGGCAGCACTGTGGGGATTTCTCCAGCATCTACAGTACCATCCAGCCATCCCTGTTAAGGGTTAAGCTCAGAGACATGAAGGTGGATGAGCCTATGGTGTCCTGGATAATAGATTATCTGTCGGGCAGACCAATGTTTGTGAGACTCAAGGACTGTGTTTCTGATACGGATGTGAGCAACACTGGAGCACCACAAGGAATAGTCCTGAATGTTATGCTATTTGCACATTTTATAACTTGTATATTTTTGTGGTACCCATCAGTCTCAGCATTTTATAATGGTGACATCATATGGCACACCTCCTTTAACTAAGAGCCACATAATTGGCAATAGATGTCATAATTAACAACAATACTTTATTGCCATTGAAAAAACAGAGGAAATGACAGTACACATAAGGCAAAATTTTATCTATTTGATGTCATCCAAATGAAAAAAATAATTCCACAAAATAACAAATATATATAACAAATAAAACAAAAAATAACATATCCCAATGGAAAAACCATAGTAAAAATGTTGTAACATACTTTCAAAACAACAATTAGCTTGCTTCTGTACTACCTTGATGATTAGAGAAAAGTCTTTTAATGAGAAAGGTAAGACGTAGACAAATTCGTGCCAATTCATTAACCCCCTGCTGGATATAGTTTCTTTCCCCCTGTCATTTTATTTCTCACATTTATTTAAACACTCTTGTCTTTATTCATCTTTGCCTAGCGTTTGTTGTGGCTGTGAACTGCTGGAGTGTCAACTGGGCAACACGATTGCAGATACTACTTACCGCCATCAAGATGGGGGCCTTGGTTTTGATTATTGTGCCGGGAATGATCAGGCTTGCTTCTGGTAAATTAAATGTATTGCTTGCTGTTTTTTGCTCTTTTGATCTAAAATTTTTGTGTAACTAGGAAACACTGTTCCTTGAGGCCAGGATTTATAGATGCTGACACTAGAAGCCTGCATTCAGTACCAAGAAAGGGAGAATGGGAATATCTAGGTGCAACAAATATAGTATATATATTTTTGGACAAATGGCAAGCAGATAGTCAGAACATCTTGGCAGTGAATCTTGTCCAAAAACATTTTGTATGGTTTGCTCAGGGTAAGAGCAAATTAGAGAAAAAATTGAATCAGAAGATGTATGGATGTATTATTGTATTGTAATAAAGAAAGTTCAAGACATTTAAACAGAATCATAGTCAAAAAACAGAGCAAAGTAGTCAGATACCAGAAAAGCTGCACATCAGCAGTGCCAAACTGTGAGATGTAAATTGTAATTTAAGGGCAGAAAAAAAGTTGTAATCAGTAAGCTCACAACTAAGTATCAGAATACTGCTAAGCTTTGACAATGCTGACCTTTAAATCGTCATGGTAGTGACGTCACATGTCACACACTCCCATTTGTCCAACTCAGTAACAGAATAGCAACCATCAATAAAAATGGTGGTGACCACAATGAAAACAAGAAAGTGTTGTGAAGGAAAGTAATTCATTTAAAACACAGCCAAAAACACCTAAAAACAAAAATTATTTTTCCACTAAATTACTTGGCATCAGAAACCCCAAAAAATACGGAAAACATTTTTAAAGAGTCCAAAGAATAGTTGGAAAAAATTAAAAACACAAGCCAAATTATGGCAGCCCATCAAATGTGCTGGGATTCTGTCTGTGAAATTTATTAAAACAGGAGCATAAACATTATCTGCAGAGACTCAAAAATGGACCTCATCAGTGCACCAAATACTCAGTTCATGCACCATGATGTTGTCACTCCAATATCTTCTGGGTCAGAGGGATAGGTCAAGGCTTGTAATAAGAAATGTTATAAACGGTACTTAATCATGAGACTTGAAACAGGGAAATTTTGAAGTGAGCAGGAAAGGCCAGGTGATAGGAAGATGGTACCATCTTTTGCAAATGACTTAAGGACCAGTTTAACTTGGCATTAAATTTTAACCATCATATTTAAACAAATAACCATAATAGTTGTTTACTGTCCACATCAGCGTATTTTGAATACAACATACTTTAAAGTAAATCAAACTTTAACAATGGCAAGGAAGTCAAAGCTTGGAGTTACGGTCATGTTTTTATGTTGATCGTTAAATTTTATTTTGTTTTGTCTGTGTATTCTACTGTGGAAGCTTATTCCCACCACTCAGTTAAAAAATATAGCATTAATCTGCAAAAGAATTGTATTATTTCTGAAGAAGCAACCTGCTGCTGCTAGTATATTTGGTGCTGTAATAACCTCTGGCTCTCTGGGACCCTGAACGTTGTGGATTAAATGTACTCCTCAGTACATTCAGGATTAAATGTATCCTTACAGTGTTTGTTCGGTTCTTGCCAATTGATCGCAGACTGTGCACATCCTTGATCTATCCCTCAGCAACCATCAAAGGACATCAGGATCACATGCATGCACAATGACATTGAACACAACAGGCAATCACTTTTGTGAAATAATGCAATAATCATTGTGAAATAATTCAACATTTTTCCAAAATAGCACAATGGTTTTTTTTGAGTGGCAGGAATAAGCTTTTGTATCCTACATTTCTACAGTTGTAGGATTATTATTATTATTATTATATTTATTATTATTATTTTAAGCAAAAAGCTATTTCGATCTTGCTTCTTTTATGTATATACAGTAGATTTTCTCTATAACTTGGAAAAAATAACTCCAAAGAGGCCTATAATTCCATTCAACAAATATTTAAAACCTCCGCTCTCGCACATATGTTAAACCAGGCTTCTCAGTTATGTTTTGAGTTTTTAATACTTCATTCTAATATAAGAAGTACTGCAGAACTCTGTTGGTAAATCTTTCAATAGTAATGATCAGTGTCGGAAATCAATGCGTACAGCCGCCCTAACCCGACACAGACAGGCAAAGACATGAGTTCAGCAGAGCATGTGTTTATTTACAGCTGGGGAAGCACTTCTTCCTCGCTCCCTAAAGCACAGCACAGTACATACAGCACCACAGCACAATTCACAGTTCTTTCTTTTCTTCCAATTCACAGTCCTTCCGTCTCCACTCTTCCCTCACAAGCTTGGTCCTTCTTCCTCCTGACTCTAGTAGTGGCCACTGGCACCTTTTATAAGGCACCCGGAGGTGCTCCAGGTCATCGTTGACCTACTTCCAGCAGCACGTTTAGGTGTGGCAGATGTGTTGCAAGCAAGGGCTCAGTAGTTCTCCAGGTGCCCCTTGGCAGTGGCCATGGGCTCCAGCAGGGTTGAGCTTTCATGCTCCCAATCCATGGCACTGCTGTACGCCGGGGGGCTGCCCTCTACCACTCCGGTGGAAGCAATGGTCTGGATATGCTGTCTCCCCTGGACCTTCCATTATGGAGCTGTCTGCCACACATGATACATGATTTTTGTGCTTCACAGCATTCAAATCGGCTTGGTTTTAAAACATAATATGTACAGTATAAATCACAAAATTGCAATTGACATATATTAGTAAACAGGAGCTAATCTTTGGACACTTACATAATCAAATGTTCCTTTCAGTTAAGACTCAGAACTTTATGATTATTCACCAGTTTCAAAATTTCTAATAGATGTGTGCTTTAACTAATCATGTATTAACTAGGGTTCAGCCTCCAATGACCAAGGATGAAATATATTGAAAGTATGCTGCAGTTTGATTTTACTGATCTTTCCATCTTCTAGTCTACATAATAATAATAATAATAATACATTTTATTTATATAGTGACTTCCCATTGTAGAATATTTGATCAGATTTTTATTTTTACCTTTGCAGGGCACACTGAAAATTTCCACAAAGCTTTTGACACCAGTTCCTTGACACTGGACAAGTTACCACTGGCTTTTTATTCAGGATTATATGCCTATGCAGGATGGTAGGTGTCTTTTCTCTCTTTCTCACTGTTTTTGTTCTTGCATAATTCCTGCTGGTAAATTCTTTCTTGAATATGTACAATAGGCTTGGCGCAAATAGATTTAAGATCCTTTGTGAAAAATCAGCCGACATACATCATCTTGTATAAAGTTATCTGCAGGATTTATTAGATAGATAGATAGATAGATAGATAGATAGATAGATAGATAGGTAGATAGATAGATAGATAGATAGATTATTTGTTCCAAGGGAAATTTTTGTTTTTACAGAAGCCAAAAAAAAATTGTTTTTCTTTTTATTGCACAAGAGGAACGCAATTTAAAATAATAAAGCAAGCAACTAATGAATTTATTTAGTCAATAATTTTATAATTACACCCCTCCCTCACGATGAAAGGAAAAAATTTCTTTACTAATTTGAACCTTATTTTATCAAACTAGAGAGGTAACACTTTTCTAAGTCATAGAAAAAAAAAAAAAGTAAAAATCCAGGATTTTATGAGCTCAAAAATTGCTCCAGCATAATTTTTACAAGGAGTTTGTAAAATGTTAATACATTTTGAATCTGGCAATTTACATGAAGACTAATGTTTGTGAGAAGTTTAATGTTGTCCCTGTGTCTTGGTGGCTTTTCTCCTGGTAGAATTTGTGCATTCCAAAGATGGTTCTTGTTTTTCATTTGATGTTGCCAGGATAGGCTCTGACTAACCTTGACATTGCAATTAACAAATAAGTTCAGGTGACCTTAGGTAGTTAATAGATCTTAAGCTAACTCACCATCTTCCTGGTTGTCCTAAATTGGCGACATTTTAAAATTGGATAGAATTGAAATAATTCCAACTACAGAAGCAAATAATATTATTATACCCCACTACTGTACACACACTCCCTGCCCCTATACATCATTGAAGCTGCAAATTTGGTTCTGATCTCAGCCAGCCTTTATTTATTCAATCCTGTTACGGAATAATCTTTCTACTCCCCAAACTATCATTCTCTTTACTAACTTAACTATATATTCTTATCAATGGTGCTTCACCTTTCTGCTGTAAATACCAGTATGCTTTATAGCACTTTGACAGATCATATATGTATTGTCTAATATTAGCTCCTTCTTAAGTAGTCTGGATCTTATCAGGCCTATTGAAGTAGATTTGTTTTTACTGTAGATTCTCTTCTCCCACTGGAAGAGCTTAGGGAATCTTTGGATTCTATAAGCAATGGAAAATCACCTAGTCCTATTCAAATTAGTTGTCTTATTAATGATGACGTCACCCATCACCTTAACAAATACAAACACTTCCATTAACCTAGCCTAATTACTCTCCAAACAAAACAGGATAAAAATTCCCATGAATTTTCAAATCACTGCCCAATTACTTTGATGAATGCAGTTACCAAATTGTTGGATAGACTTCTTCCCTGCTACCTCAGAGTGGTTATTTACAAATTTGTCTACACAGATCAAAGCGGCTTTATCAGCTGTCATCATACCACAGATAATATTTATCACCTTCTGTATGCAGTAATGTATTACACCAACAGACTGAATGCAATAAATACACAGAGTCTTTTACTATGTAACATGAGTTCATGAAGTGCTGGCACACCTGAACTATATGATACAGCAGCACTTTCACTCTGGCACTGTTTCATTCAAATGGTACCTTATAGATCTCCTTCACTATTACCCAATTCCTCTTCAAAAGCTGGTCAATAGTAGCTAGACTTATGGTGCTGATATTTTCAAACACATCATTGTCTTAAATGACTTTCTCTTTTATGTTGTTCGGTCAGAGAGCATTGTTGTCCAGGACCATATTTATTATAGCAGTCTCCTGTTCAGCTGTAACAGCGTATGATCTTCTTTCTACCCTGTGGTGTACAAAAATCAAATATTTTTCATGGTAGTTGAACGCTATACAAATGGAATATACTGTATGTATAATCATTTGAAGTATGTGGTAGACTATACTGTAATTCTAAATGCTCTGTGGTAACACCAGTTCTTAATGATTCTCCCTCCTGAAGGCACTTATAATTAATCCAACTGTTGATCTGCTCAGATTATTTGGAACCCACATTCCTGCTTCTCCCATGCTTCAGCCCATGGTTAATTATATTGTCAAAAATTGTTGCCATTATTTCATTTGATATATACAGTATCTAGTTTGTATTTGATAACCGCTTCCAGCTCTTCCACCTCACCTTTGCACCCCCCTACCTTTACACCTAACAGCTTAATTTCCTACTCCTTCTGTTACTCCTTCACCTTCCATCATATTTGATCGAAGTGACTGACCTGGTGTGCTCCTTTATGTGTGAAATAATAATGAACCGCAAATCCACAGCTTTATACATCTGCATTCTCACAGTAAGTAAACAAGCTTTAACATCTGCAAAAGATTATTCTACATTGAAAACATCACAAGAGGACCTGAAACAAATAATTCTCAAGTGAAATCTGTACTCTGTGCTGTCATTTATATAAAATATTTTGCAAAGTTTATTTTCAATTTGTTAGTATTGTGAAAAGTGAAGAGAATTCTGTATAGTGAATGAGAACTCATACAGGTTTCAATGAATGCACTGTACTAGTGCTTACAATATTATAGTTAGGTAAGTTTTCAAATTTTAATTCCATAACATGTTATTGAAAAATACATCTAAACCTTTGCCTTTGACCAGTGATAATAATATAATCCATTTAAGATGTAATGAAGATCCCATCAAGCATGACTCAATTGCTGGTGGTAGAGAATGAAGGGATACATTTGTAGGAGCCATGCCTTAATAAGTGAGGTCAAGTGTTTCTCAGAAAAGGAGTTCAATTTTGTGCTCATCTAGTTTAGTTTCCTGGGGCCTCATCTATAACATCGTGCATAGAACTCACACTATAACATGGCGTAAGCACAAAAGCGGGAATGTACGTATGCACAGAAAAATCCAGATGCAGGAATCTGTGTGTACACCCACTTCCGCGTTCTTCCGCTACATAAATCCCGATCAGCGTGAAAAGTAACGCTCGTGCACGCACCTGCTGTCCCGCCTCGTCTCCTCCCAGAATTACGCCTCTTTGAATATACAAATCAACATAAATAGCCCTTAAGCTCAGCGTTCTGTGAAAAGGCAATGGCAAAAGCACGGGAGAAAATATAAGAATTTCAGCGAATACCAAGTGGAGGCATGGAAAAACGTACTATTTGTTGGTTTAAACAGTGGTATAAACAACAAAAGGAAGTTGATCGAATGACATAGAGTGTCGGAGAAACTTGAAAGCTCAAGTTCACAAAGTCGCACAGTGCCCGAAATAAAAAAGAAGTCACATATCAAAGTCGTCGTGAAAATGCGAGTCGTAGCCCACCATCTGAGTGTCATATGAAAGCTTATTAGGGTACAGAGAAAAAAAAGGCACACAGTGGGAAAAAAGCACGAAATGTCAACTTTAATCTTGAAATTTCCACTTTAATCATATTTTGTCATTAAAGTAGAACATCATAAACTTCATCTTAAAATTATTTAATTAACTAATTTCTCAAATCACATCGTAAGTAAAGAAGCACGTTAAATGCTTTGTTTTGAATTTGTTCTTCTATGTGCTCTATGTGTGTGAATCACTACGTGCTTCTTAAACTGGCTTTCTCTACCTCCAACAGGACACAGAATCCATTACATTTGTGATATTACAGCTCTCTGAATCATTAAAATACTGAGATGTATACATGATATCATTTTCCTGATGATAGGAGTTAAAGCATGTTATTAAACATGGAAACACAGTGGCACAGTGATTGTGCGTGACCTTCGATGGAATAATTTATTGCAGCAGTACTCGGGGTGGCTCTAGGCTCGTGGCAGAGTCGGTGACCCTTCACCCGCCAATGTCAATATGGTATCTTATGCACAGTGGATGGTCACGTCCATTGAGGACACTGCATAGCTACCTCGTGCTCATGACACAAGCGTTAAACTTTTGCCGAAATTTGCTGCTGCATTTTTAGCAGTGTCATTATTTTCTCTTTCTGTTTTATATTCAATATATATTGGTGTGGTGGCCCCTGGGATTTGGCGGCCCTGTGCAGGTGCACAGTTTGCACATGCCTAAGGCCGCCCCTGCAGTACTGTCTCTTTCAAACGTACTAAACTCCAATTCCTGTCCTTCCTTTTCTTTCTCCAAGTAACCGATCGCCACACAATCAGCTCTGTAATGGACGTTAAGCCATCTGTAAGCTTATAACGCCGATTCTTTAAAACTTTTAAGGAACATTGAAATATCTTCATAGTACATGTTTAATTATTCTATCCTTCACGCCAGTCCCAGTGAAGCATACAGTGCGAGGCAGGAACAATCGTGAGTGGAGCGCCAGATCCTTGCTAGCGTAGCAACACCGTGTCCTTTAATTATTAACAATATAGATTATTTAAATGAAGTTAAAGTTTTATCTGTATAATACAATAAACATATTTTGCTGCATTTCATCTTAAAAATGATATTGTCATCATATGTAAATACACTATAAAGTGGCTCAGGTTGTGCAATATTATAACTGTTGTGCAAGTTTACAGTGAGGTGATTGTAATTATAAGTACAGATAGTTCTACAAGGAGCAGTTGATGGACTGATTGAGTGCGTTTAGAGCTCTTGGGATGAAACTGTTTCTGAACCGCGAGGTCCATACAGGAAAGGTTTGAAGTGTTTGTCATATGAGAGCAGTTCAAATAGGACACATGGCAGAGGCAGCGTGTGCTTGATGCTGTATACCGATAATTTTCTTTCTGATCAGCTTCTCCGAGTGGTGCAGTGAGAGTAATATGGAAAAAGATGATCCGCTGTGGCAACCCTAACGGGAGCAGCTGAAAGAAGAAAAAGAAGGTACAGTGAGAGTAACAACACTAAAGCAGCTATGGTATTTAGAATAGTTTTTCCATTCCGTGGACCATTATATTGTTACTGGTTAATTACAATCAGATGCATTAAACTAATAAACAATATGTGGTTAATTTCAGTGTATTTATAAAGCCGCATCAGGAAAAGAAAGGATAACCACACAGGAACAGTAGCACTGCTTTGACGCTGGGTGCCACCAGTCTGCAAAACCGAGTGGAGAACTTGCGTACGACAGGGTATGAGGTACCGTGAAAATGTACGTGGCTTTAAGCCAAATTTATGTTTTATACATCGCGATTTGAATGTGGAAACGTTCTTACGCAACATTTCTGCGCGTACACACCGTTTATACATGAAGCCACAGAAATCCATGTATTTATGATGGGCAATAAATTTGTTAATTGCCAAGGCATATTTTGGAGACATATTCATTAAGAGCTGAATATTGTCAGTATACAAATGGAATGTGATGTCAGGATGTTGAATTAGGCTCCAGTGACAACAGATGTTACCAAGCACTGACATTGATAGTTATAACCAAGATGGAATAGGGCAAGGAAAGGCATGCAATAGCAAGTAAGGTATTGATGTGGAATTTTGCCTTAATATAGCTGCTTTATAGTGCCCCAAAAGTACAGCCTTATTTATATGTGGATAGCTGCTTTAGGCAAGGAGACTTACTAGTTGAGCATAAGCAGATCAAACAGTTAAGCTATGTCTATGCCAATCACCAAAGCAGGTGCCCACTCACCGTGCTGATTTTATTACTGGAGGTCTCCTTCCTCAGCTGCTAACCCCTGTGGGAATATTGCGATCACCCACACCAGGTGTTCTTAACAATATTCCTGGACCCAATCAAACAGTATAAAATCAATATTATTATAAAGCAAAATGAATAAAAGTGATGGTAGCAAAAGTAGGAAATATATTTGAAAAGAGACTTAAAATGTTAGGAAATGTATTTAAAAAAATCTTATTAAAAATACTTACGCAGAAAATACAGGTGATGGAAGACGAGTCTTTAAAGGTATGAATTCAGAGTTGTATCATATTATTGTTCAGTCTGCAATGGTCTTGCCAGTTTCTTTGGGCTCTGCTTTCTTTTGTTGTTCCCTTCTCTGCTCTCCTTATTCTTCTCTCTTTCTTTTATTTTGCTCAGCATGCATCCCAAACTTGAAGGCCTACTTCACTTCAAATTAACAATGATTACAAGAATAAAGTTTTGCTTTTCTCAGGCTGTTAGTTTATTTGTATTCTAATTACTTTAGGTCTAACAAATTACAAAAAGTAAGATACTAAAAGAATGATCTAAAAGATACAAGGTTCGAGTCACTAAAGATACAAAATTTAAAATCAGTCTATACCATTTATTTAAAAACAAAGACAAGAGTGTTTTTAAAATGGATTTAGAGTCCAGAGGTTACAAGTTTAGGGAGACTAAATAAAGTTTAAATAAAGTCAAAAGGTCCAGGTTTTCTCATTTCTGTCTGTTTACTCAGTTGTCCTTATTTCTGGAAGGTTAATCAATGTTAGTTCCATGATATTCCATCTAGGCTACAGATTTAGTTTTGAATTGTAAACTACTTAGTTCACATTTGTGAGTTTCTAATGTAATGGTGTCCAAAACGTGCAGTGCATTCAATAAATAATTATCCATAAAGTGGTACTCTATTGAAGGATAAAATACTGTGAACATGATCACCTCTGTTGTAACCCACTGTGACCTACTGAGCCCACTACCCTATCTTGCCACCTGCTTTGGCATCTGCAGGTCATTCAAGCCCACAATAGCACCTGAGATTTAGCTCAGCAATAGTGATCAATCTATGGAGCACCATTCCCCTCGCTCCATTGTGGGGCATCCCTGACTGCCTTGAAGCAATTGCACTGACACCTGCCTGATTCTGTTCTCGTTTTTATGTTTCTTCTCATTTATTTTTCTTCTTTCCTTTTTTCTCTTTTACTCAAACCTTTTACATATTTTATGAGTGCAGGTGCACTAAATGATCCACAGAGTCCCAATTAGGAACAGTTGAGCTAACTGGTTCATTCCCAAATTAAGTGCTCTACGCTTGAGACACATTATTTTTATAAATATTCTGCACCCACTCTGATCCACGGCCACGGCCACACATATGTTTGCAGTATCCAAAAGTCATGTATATTTATCTTAAATATTGTTAAAAAAAACTCAGGGTAATGTACAAAACTATCGGATTGCATTTTTGAAACGAACATCTGCTTCCACCCTCAATTACTGGTCAAGAGTCCTGTCTTAAATTCTTTTGTATGGAAAGCTTGGTTATCTCAGTTTTCTGTTAAAACACAAGATTAAAAATTTTTCTCAGCCATCACTACAAACATTTTGGGGCAAATAACAAATAATAAAAATAATCCTTTTTCTGTGTTGGATTCCATTAATAGTATAGCATTCTAAAATGAATTCTGGTTGACCTGCTACACTGTGTCTTGCCTGGCATGCATCTTAGATCTGAAGGCAATCTTGGATCTTACTATTACACAGTAATGGAATTTTGCTTTCTTTCAACAGGCATGTACTGAATTATATCACAGAAGAAATCATTGATTCCAAAAGGTACTGAGATTCTGCCTCTTATGTACAAAATTGATTTTATGAAGAGATTATAATGAGGATGCGAGTAATAGTACATAACAAATAGAGGATCGAGTGGAAACAATCTTTTTGTCAGAGAGCAGAAAGAGAATTAATGGTGGCCTGTTTAAACAATAATGAATTGTATTTACAAGTAAAACTACAAAAAATATAATTAATGCTGACAGGCAGAATGCACTGTTACAAAATAAGACGCCTCATTCACTCTAATGTGCAAGGCTCTTATTATGCATTAAACAATTTTTCATTTTATCATTAATATTGCTATTAATAATATTATTGATTGTCAGCTTTTTTTGTGATTGTCTTTACTGTATGTGAGCTTAGGTTCCCAGAATCCGAAGTGTTGTAGGTGTAAATATGATAATTTCAAAATTTACCTTTTTATTTCCTGTCAGTTCTTTTTCTTTCTTCTGACTTAATCAAAAACAAATGAAAAAAGAAATGACTAAAGTCTTAACTCTCTCCTTTGCTGCAAAATAGGCATGCATATTTGAAAACGTTGATGAAATCTATAAATGAACAAAGAACATTATCATTAAATCAAATAAAGAAATATTTCATTTATATTGTATACAAATTTTGTCAAGCTCAAATGAAATGACGCTGCTATGAAGAAAAGACACCTTCACAGTCAGAAGACCAGTTGGTCCCATTTTCTGGTGGTACCATCCTTTGCCTTGACTGACCATGTGAAGGAACCTCTTGGGAGAATCTTCAAAAGGAGAATCACCTGACAGACAAGATATTGATTAAGTAGCCTTCAATTATAACCTAAGTTGACAAATAATGTGAATAAATTGTGTTGTATAACTAACAAGAAACACCATTTCAAACAGAGCCACTGATAATCGAACATCAGCTTCAGCCCCATCATCTGCAGCAGCAGCAGCAACAGAAGCATCTTCTATAGACAGTTTGGGCTTCTATGTTGGTGAGACCCATAAGGTGAACAGTGCCATTATGGTGCTGAAAGGGTACTTCACCAGTTCTTACACAGGTTAACATGAAGACCTGCTTGACTTCTGGAAACAAAGAGCAGCTGCGTAAACATATCTGTACTAATTTTAAAAAAGTATCTGAGTTTGCCAATAACATCCATTACTTGTGAATACATATTTTAATGAGGTGATTAGCTGCGGTGGGCTGGCGCCCTGCCTAGGGTTTGTTTCCTGCCTTGCACCCTGTGTTGGCTGGGATTGGCTCCAGCAGACCCCCGTGACCCTGTAGTTAGGATATAATGGGTTGGATAATGGATGTATGGATGAGGTGATCAGTGAAAAAAGAAGTTGTCTTAACCTCAGCATAGCTGAATAGATTATTTTCTTAAATAAAAAGTATGGTTACCCTCCCTATATGCCTCAATAAAAATCACTAACACGTTTATTGTTTGTCCCCTAACACTCATGTTGCCCAAAGCAAGCACAAATTAGACCTTATAAGCTTAAATGCAAACCCCAAAATAATGATGAGAGCAGATATAATATTGTTAGGAAGCAAAAAAGAAATATTTGTGGTGTAAATAGTCTTTCTCAAAATTGTTTGTCAACTTAGCTCATAAATAAATGCTATCTGGTCAGATTCTCTTCAATTGGAAAGTGCTCATTTTGCAGATCACGCCTATGGGACTTCAGGGACGGAAACATGGGTCTACACAAAGTGCAAAAAGGCACTACTTTTGCCAGATGAGCTAAAGAAGAACCCTTTCTGAGAAACTGATGAATTAGTTATCTGACCATGAGAGTTCAGTGATATAATGGCATCTGGAAGCTTACCTGGCTATTGATGTGAGCATTTGAAAGACACCTTGAAGTGGAATTTAAAAATATCTGCACTTCAAATATTCAATACATCCATAGCAAGTATTCCCCAACCTTTTGATTTAATAATTTATCATTTTTTAGTTTGAAATTTTGGGTTTGTTTCAGGAATTTTGGTTTTTGATTTTGGCTTTGTTTCAGTGATTTTCAGATCTTTATTTTCTTGCTTAACTAGAGGGCTTTGTGTCCTGCTCACTTTGCTTTCCAACCCCCGGGCCTGTGCTATGCGCTAGCCTCTTTGCAGCTCTGCCGCTCGCATATGGGGATGCAGATGTATAATTTAAACAGATTTTTATTTTCATGGGAATTGTTTTGTGCATAATAGAACTATTTTACATTACAGTGAGTAATTAACCATATTAAAAAATAGTAAAATGTAATAATTTGAAAGTAATGATTTAGTTCTGTTTGGTTATGAAATTAACACAAAAATACTTTTTAAACTTACACTTTTACTGTAAAACTTCAATAAAAACAATTGTTTGAATTAAATTTTCATCAATATTGCATTGAATTTTGATTCTGTGTTAGGACTTCCATTGTGGCAAAGCAATGTATAACTGCTCATGATTAAATTTTGTTTCTCTCTCTCTTAAATAGAATGACTTTTTCGAATGTTTGGCTCTGAAATTTGTTAATTATCTTTACAAAAGCTATTCTAACAGGAAACTGTTAACATTTTAATACGGATGGTATATCAAGATCTCCTTTGTTATCTAATGTTATCCGCGGAAGATTTACTATATTACCTTTCTTGGATACATCCTTCTTTCTACAGTAATTTGTGCAGTGGAAAACTAGACGGTGTTAATGGTTGTAGATATTCTTCGGGATATTGTAAGTTGATGATCACCACCAACTGTTTCAGCATAGTCTATTGATACGCATTTAACCAATTTGCCATGTAACTGATCGACACTTTTGTTCGTTTGATTTCATCGTTTCTCGGTGCTAGGATTGCCTGTATACTCATTTTTTCTGTTGATTATTTTTACCTTGTGTTCAGTAAATTATGTCACCACTTGTTTAGGATTGCAGCAGTTCAAGACCATTCATTAACCAACAGTCCCTAGGTGTTTCAGAGGAGACTAATTACAGAACTAAGGGACTTTAAAAAGCTCCAGACTTTTCAGAGTGACTTCAAAGCAGCATTAGCTGGTTGATTTACTGTGTTGATGCTCTCCCTTTTCTTGACTCTTGCTGTTGTGGCATAGGTTTGGTGGTGTTCTGACCACTCTGCTTTGATGTTTGTGGTTTTTTGACCTTTTGATTTCACTTTCTCTGCTACTGCTTGTGAATTTTAGCATTTTTTAAATTGTGTCCTTGTTAAGGATTTTTTTAACATTTTTTGTTTGACTGTTTTCAATAGGAAATTGATTAGTTTTTTACTTTTAGGAATTTTAGTACTTTCTAAAAATTTGTTTTTGTTGTTTTGCTATAATTTTAACTAACTAATTAATTAATTAATTAATTAATTAATTAATTAATTAATTAATTAA
>JANRMT010062795.1:16648634-16671925 GCA_026402145.1 Polypterus bichir lapradei | reverse complement strand
ATTAATTAATTAATTAATTAATTAATTAATTAATTAATTAATTAATTGCTTTGTCATCAAATATGTAAAGGAATACTCCAACCAAAAATTATATTGTGTTCAAATATTACTCTGTGAGCTTCATAGTGATGGCTGAGATAAATTTTTATCTCATGTTTTCATTCAGAATGAGAGAAAGTACAGGGTGGGCCATTTATATGGATACACCTTAATAAAATGGGAATGGTTGGTGATATTAACTTCCTGTTTGTGGCACATTAGTATATGTGAAGGGGAAAACTTTTCAAGATGGGTGGTGACCATGGTGGCCATTTTGAAGTCGGCCATTTTGGATCCAACTTTTGTTTTTTCAATAGGAAGAGGGTCATGTGACACATCAAACTTATTGGGAATTTCACAAGAAAAACAATGGTGTGCTTGGTTTTAAAGTAACTTTATTCTTTCATGAGTTATTTACAAGTTTCTGACCACTTATAAAATGTGTACAATGTGCTGCCCATTGTGTTTGTGTTAACAAACAAAACCACCGCTATTGGTCTGACACTAACCCACATTAGATAGATCCCTCCAAGACTGTTGGAACAAAAAAATTGATGGTATGGTGTGGTATATGGGGTACAAAGATAGTGGGGCCATTCTTCATCAATGGAAACCTCAAGGCCACTGGATATGCGAAATTGCTACATGATGATGTGTTTCCCTCTTTATGCACTGAAGCTGGCACGTTCCCTGAGTTTTTCCAGCAAGATGGTGCACCACCACATTATGGGTGTCAGGTCCGAGCATTCCTAGATGAACAGTTTCCTGGAAAGTGGATTGGTCATTGTGGGCCAGTTGAATGGCCCTCGAGGTCTCTCGATCTGACCCCCTTAGACTTTTATCTTTGGGGTCATCTGAAGGCAATTGTCTATGCTGTGAAGATACGAGATATGCAGCACCTGAAACTATGGATACTGGAAGCCTGTGCTAGCATTTCTCCTGCGGTGTTGCTATCAGTGTGTGAAGAGTGGGAGAAGAGGGTTGCATTGACAATCATGAAAGAATAAAGTTACGTTGAAACCAAGCACACCATTGTTTTTCTTGTGAAATTCCCAATAAGTTTGATGTGTCACATGACCCTCTTCCTATTGAAAAAACAAAAGTTGGATCCAAAATGGCCACCATGGTCACCACCCATCTTGAAAAGTTTACCCCCTCACTTATACTAATGTGCCACAAACAGGAAGTTAATATCACCAACCATTCCCATTTTATTAAGGTGTATCCATATAAACGGCCCACCCTGTACATTATTATCATATAATGCTATCTAACAGTCACCATTACTGGCCAAAGCAAATATCATTTGAAAACATCCATGAAAAAAGAAAAAAATCCTCATGTTACTCTGTCACATAATCCATATGTCCATTATACATTTGAATGCTCAAAACATAGAAAAGGTACTCATTTTTGCTGAACTATTATTAACATATACTTTCAGAAAAAGCACCATGCTTTGTAAACTGTGCAATGCATTCCTTTCTGAAAAGAAGACAGGACAATTGATCAATGAATGAAGGGAGAAATGGGTCTTCAATACATTTTTTGTTTTGTGGGTGTGTGTGTGTTCTTTCCTCTTAGAGCATTTTCTGAAAGTGGTTTGCTTAAAATATTTTAATAAAAACTTAAAATACATTTTTGGAATGCTGTAAGCAAACAAGTGAATAACTTTGTATGTCGATTAAGCAATAAGTTTAACATGAGATTTTTTCATGGAAGTTTTGATATTGTTTGCTGTTTTCCTGCATTGGTCATGTACTATAACTGTTGAATCATAAACTTTCTTACCATCTTTCTGAATTAACTCATGACATTTAAATTTGTCACAATAAAGCACATTGGGTTAGCAACATTTAAATAAAATATGTTTTTTAGGTAGAATATTCTTTTAGATTTCAAAAAAATCTAAATTGTTTATGTGCATGATCTGAGTTTTAGACCATTTCCGAATCCTTGTGCTGGTGAATCATTACACTCTAAGTACTGATAATAAGTATTTGTTTTTTTAGAAACATCCCTTTGTCCATCATATTATCCATGGTAACAGTGACAATTGCTTATCTTCTGGCGAACATTTCTTATTACACCCTGATGACATCTCAAGATGTTCTGGAATCCAATGCTGTGGCCATGGTTTGTGAATTCACTTTTAATAAATATGAACAGACAAATGTTAGAATGACTGTAAAAGGTCTGTCTAGGAGCACAGTGATTAGCACTGCTGCATCACAACCTTAAAAGACACGGTGTGAACCCCAGCATGACCACTGCCTGGCTCTAACAAGCAGGTTCATCACTGTATTTGTGTGGTTTTTGCCATCTGGTCCGCTCACATTCCAGATTAAGTGGTCATTCTAAACCAGCCTGGTAGAACTGAGTGTGGATGTGCTCATAAGAGTGCTCGTGAAGGACTGCCACCTTGGACAGTGTCAGATGTTGTTTTCCACACAGTGCTGCAAGAATGAACTCTAGCGTCCCTAGCCCTGAAATTAAACAACACAAGGCCATTTAATGGGTGAATGGATACATTTATGAAATAACCTAACTACATGACTACATTAAACTTCCCCAAAGGTTAAACATTTGCATGAAGGAAGATGAAAATAAATTAAAAAAAAATAAGTTCAGATATTTAATCATTACCTGCTGTAACCCAATAACTGCCTTGGGTGAAGTTTTTTCCAGTCAGGCTAAGTAGAACCCTGGCCTGTTCTTTGAGTGTTTTTATAAGTCTCACAGCATGTTGCTCTTTGAAATGCTACTCCAACACAACAATCATGTATCTTTTGAGTGGTAAATTTCCAATGCATAGGTCCTAGTTGAATTCAATAGTAGTCTGAATATTTCCCATTGTTTTTTGTGACTGCTAATTGCATTAGCCATATAACAAGGCCACACTTTTCTTATTATACCTTCTGACATTGCTGCCTGTGGTTTAGAAGTTAACCACACATGCTCTAAAAACCTCTTACTTTCAGTCCTAATCGCCAATGCACAGTTGCAAAATTCAATTAACCCAATGCCTCATATCTACCATATGTTCAGCAGATTTATGTTTTGTCTGCTTTAGATGCCTTCACACCATTTTCGGACAACTTCATGTTGGCCTTTAATATCCAGATGTTAACCAGAGAGAGCATATGGGTGATACTAAAATAATATACCCATATATTTACTATGCATACAGTATGATCCAGTCATTAAAGATGTCATAATTGCTAACACCTTGTTGACTTTTTCAGAATGTTATTGTTGATCAGAATGATTTAACTAATCAAATCACCCCAGCCAAACCAGGCACAGATGTTTGTCAAAAAGAGTGTTTTTTACAAGGGCATTGGCTTAAGATTTCCTTTGTAGATGTGTTGCTTGCCAACTTTTAAAATACAAATGTTTATAAATCATGTGTATCTTTAATATAAACTTTACCAGAGACAGAATCCCTGAAAAGTTTTCAAACCAATAGAAAAACAAATTACTCATTTGGTAATTTAAAGACAAAGCGTAAAATATTTTACTATGGGAAGCAAATCCACCTACAGTGCAAAATATTTGAACTATACATAAAAATTAAGGTGTAGAAAGTATATAAAAACATTAAATATTTTAATTTTCAAATGGCTATAAGCAGATTTTTTAGAATACATTTTTATATTTTAAAAAGTATTGTCAATAATTACATTTTAGCTCCAGAATTGTACATTTGCCCTTTTTTTCCATGTTCTGGTCATTCTATATATTGTGGCCAGGTGCAGCAATGACAGATCTCATGATAACATATGGAGCACCAACAAGGTGTGAACATTGCCCCGGACACAGACAGGCAGACACGTTAATGTCACCCACAAACACATGTTTATTTTCCATTTCTTTTTACAGTTCTGCTCACCAACCCCCAATACTCCTCAGTCCAGGCCAATCCAATGCCTTCTCTTTCTTCTTCTCTTCACTCTTTTCTTCTCTCTTTTCTTCTGACCGCCTCCGCCAGACCTTGTCACTCTTCCACCCGACTCTTCTTCTCGACTGGAGGGAGGCAGCCCCTTTAAATAAGCACCCGGATGTGCTCCAGGTGTGTTCCCGGCAATCTCCCACCGACACGCCCCAGTGTGGCGGAAGTGCCGGCTGTCTCTCCAGAAGCACTCCGGGTGTCCCTATTTTCTCTTCCCCCCAGCACTTCCTGGTGTGGCGGAAGTGCTGAGGTCTAGGGTCTTCCAGGTATTGGGGTCCCCCTGGCGGTAACCCCGGGTCCCTACAGGGTCGAGCTTCCCAGCTCTTTACCCGAGGCCTCCAGGGCGGTCACCCCCTCGAGGTCTGGAGGAGGCACCAGCCCTCCTGCTGTCTTCTCAGGCGTCCCGGCTGGGTACCACCTCCATCCAGCTGTGACAAAGGTCATCTCATTTAATTTAACAAAAAAGTTCAACAAAAAAAATCACTTCCTGGTGTTGGTTGTCTTGCCCTTGAGCTTACAAATAAACAAAAAAAATGTCTGTTAGTTTGGGAACCCCATCCTGCAGGTCACACTTGCCAAAAAGATATCTCCTTCGTGGCAGCCGGGTTCTTATGGTTGGGGAACCGGAAGGGGTGGGGCTAAGTGCCCTCACTGGGCAGTTCCTTGGTGCTGCAAGGAGAAAGTGAGAAGAGAATGTTAGCGACAGCACCCCCTCTCATCCCCTGTGGGGTTATTACATACCTCGCATGAGCCCATGAGGAGATCCACCAACACACTTGCATGACAATGTATAAAATGCAAAGTTGACTGACTCATTCACTCACTCATCAACAGAAACTATTTACTATTTAATTAATTAAACTGAATTTGGCAGGATGGTACATCTAGGGCAGTATGCATACATTAAGAAAGGACATTTAGATATTTCAATATTTAGGAGTACAAACAACCCCTACAATAGAAAAATTAAACATGCCATAATCTAAAAAATGCTTTGACTAATTTGATTGATATTTGGTGACATAATAGAAAAAAGAAAAATACTGTAGCCGTCCTGTTTTTTTTCGATATTTGTCCATAATATTACTGCAGCAAGCAGGCTAATTTAACATGCATGCCGCATCCTTTTTTTGGGTCAGCTCTGAGAATGTAAATGCAGAGAGAAAGGGGGATTTCCTGTTTATGCAGGTTAAGGCCTCCAGCTGAAGCATAAAGAGAAAAGCCTGGCAAAACTCAAAGAAGCCATGGTAAGCAACGACGATATAAAGCTTAAGTCCGGGTGCCAGGTGCTGTGGCAGGGAGTGTAGGTGTTGATTTGCCAGAACCAAAAAGTGATGGAGGGAGAAGTAGAAAAGGAAGTTGTGCCCTTGGATCTAAGACAAGCTAGGAGAGATGGTGTCCATTAGCCTGTTTAAATGTACAACAGGTCAGTTAAGGGGTCCCCCACAGCCACAACAGAGAGGAGGTGCACACTTTACATAGTTCATTATTATTTTTACCTGCACTCTTTGTACAATTCTTACATACTAATTCATAGCCTGAGTTGCTTAAATGTGCAGGATGTAAAGGTCAATGCTTTCTATAGTAAGTTAAAGTAAAACACAAATCAGTGTTACAAATAAATTATATGACTATTGCTTTCGCAATAGTCAGATAATTTATTAACATATTAACATGACCTCAAAACACTTTATTAACATATTAATAAAACACTTAACACAGCAATTAGAAAACAATACCCATGCTACAAAAACTTTCATCTTCAATACAAATTGTAGTAATGCTTACATTTCTTTTAATATCTTTATGATATTTGTGAATTTTTATCAAAAATATACAAATATGGTAACCAATGAGTAAAGAAACTGTCCACTCATTCCAACACAGGAATACATTTCCCCTAAGAAAACATACTGTTGTGCAGTCTCATATAAAATAAACTGTAACACTATAAAATATGTAGTCCAGAGGAAGGATTTATGTACAGTAGACACACAATCAAATTCATACAGAACAGTTTTACTCACTCTGTGAAAGCAAATTATAAATCTCTTTATTTGTCCGTGTATAAACACAACATTCACATAACTCTCTGCTGTAAAATGTAATGTTTTGTTGGTCTAATCTTTGATCCTTGTCAGGCCAGAGAAATTTCTCTTGCAAGGCACCTAAGAAAAAAATGGGAATGTTGAATCCAAACCTGACAGGACTCTCCTGTTCTGTTATCACATGCCTCTTCCATGGCATGCAAAAGTGATTTATTTACATATGGTTTCGAGAATGAACAGCATTTGTTTAACCAGTTAAATAGCTAATGATTTGCTGACAATCTGGAGAACAGAACATATGATTTAACATGATGAAAAGACTGCTTCCTGGCTACAGTGCTATTGTGCCTGGTCCAGATTAAAGAAGAGCACTTTTCTGCCACCAGAGACCTCATATATAAACAGTGCCTATGCACAAAAATATTGTATAAGCCAGTTTCCACGCTCAAATCTTGATGTATAAAACCTAAACTCAACGTAAAGCCACGCACATTTTCACGGTAGCTAAATGCTTGGCGTATGCTAGTTCTCCACTTGGTTTTGCAAACTGGTGGCACCTAGCATCAAAGCAGTTCCATTGTGGTTTCCCTTTCTTTTTTAGATCCACATCCCTAATGCGGCTTTATAAATACACTGAAATTAACCGCATATTGTTTATTAATTTAATGCATCCAATTGTAATTAACCTGTAACAATATAATGGTCCACAGGATGGTCAAACTATTCTAAATGCCATAGCTGCTTTAGCGTTGTTACTCTCACTGCACCTTCTTCTTCTTCTTTCAGCTGCTCCCGTTAGGGGTTGCTACAGCGGATCATCTTTTTCCATATTACTCTCACTGCACCACTCGGAGTATTTATATCACTGTATCTGAGTGAGGAATCACAGCTCTACAGCAGCTAATTGGAAAGAGATTATCAGTATACAGCATCAAGCACACACTGCCTCAGCCATGCTGTCTATTGAACTGCTCTCATACAGCAAATGCTTTAGAGCCTTTCCTCACGGTTCAGAAACAGTTTCATCCCAAGAAGTATAAACTTACTCAATCAGTCCATCAAGTGCTCCTTGTAGAACGCTTTGTACTTATAGGTACAATTACCTCACTGTAAACTTGCGATACAGTTATAATATTGCACAACCTGAGCCACTTTATAAAGCGCGTATTTACATATGATGACGATATCATTTTTAAGATGAATTGCAGCAAAATATGTTTATTATATTATACAGATAAAACTTTAACTTCATTTAAATAATTTATATTGTTAAACATGTGAGGACACGGTGTCTCAGTGCTAGCAAGGAGCTGGCACTCCATTCAAGGATTGTTAAAACCTCACTCTGTATTCTTGCTGGGATTGGCGTGACATTGGAAGGATAGAATAATTAAACATGTAGTACGAAGATATTTTAATGTTCCTTAAAAGTTTTGAAGAATCGGCGTTCTAAGCTTCCAGATGGCTTAACATCTATTACAGAGCTGATTGTGTGGCGATTGGGTATTTGGAGAAAGAAAAGTAAGGACAGGAATTGGGGGTTAGTACGTTTGAAAGAGAAAGTACTGCTGCAATAAATTATTTCATCGAAGGTTGCGCATGGCGCAGCAAGCATCTTGCGTGAAGCAGGAACAATCAAGTATACATCTCAATATTTCAGTTATTCAGAGAGCTGTAATATTACGAATGTAATGGATTCTGTGTCCTGTCGGAGGAAGAGAAATCCCGTTTAAGAAGCATGTAGCGATTCACACACATAGAGCACATAGAAGATCAAATACAAAACAAAGCATTTAACGTGCTACTTTAGTTACGATGGGATTTGAGAAACTAGTAAATTAAATGATTTTAAGATGAAGTTTATGATGTTCTACTTTAATGACAAAATAAACTATGTGATTAATGTGGAAATTTTGAGATTAAAATTGACATTTCGTGCTTTTTTCCCCACTATGTGCCTATTTTTTTTGTCTGTACCATAATAAGATTTCATATGATGGCTGATGGCTCCCCTTTTCATAGCGACTTTGATATCTGACAACTTCTTTTTTATTTCGGGCACTGTGCGACTTTGTGAACTTGAGCTTCTCCGACACTCTATGTCTCTCGATCAACTTCATTTTGTTGTTTATGCCACTGTTTAAACCAACAAATAGTACATTTTTTCTTGCCTCCACTTGGTATTCGCTGAAATTCTTCTATTTCCCCCTGTGCTTTTGCCATTGCCTTTTCACAGAATGCTGAGCTTAAGTGCTATTTATATTGATTTGCATATTCAAAAAGGCGTAATTCTTGGAGGAGTTTGGGGAGTGGCAACAGACGCATGCACGTGTGTTACTTTTCACGCTGACCGGGATTTATGAAGCGGAAGAACGTGGAAGTTGGCAAACGCACAGATTTATGCTTCTGGATTTTTTTGTGCTTACGAACATTTCCGCTTTTGTCCTTACGCCATGTTTTAGTGTGAATTCTATGCACGTCGTTATGCATGAGGCCCCAAGTGAGTTGGAGTCAGGATAGGAGGAGTTTAATGATTGCCTGGGAAGAGTGGAGGAAAGAGAAATGCTGACAATTGTGAAGATCATGCAAGATTTTTTTAAAATCTAAGATCAAGTATTGAAAGTTGTACCTCAGATTTAGGGTTCTGATATGCCCTGTAGGGGCCACAATGCAGAGTATACATAAAATATGAGCACTTTTTTCCATTTACATATAATTTCCATAAACCATGTTTTTTCTCATGGCATTTAAATCAGAAACAATGCACACTTCAATTCAGTGCTTCTATAAGAATGTCTTTACAACTTTTATTTAAATTTCAGGTTTCATATACATTTTTATCCAATTATCCTTCATGAGGAGGATGTGAGAAGTAAGGTTTACATTACAATAGAGTAAAAAACAAAAAGTCAGAAAATTGAGTAAATTAGATCAGAAGGTATTATATTAATTTGCATTGTGCACAAATAGCCCAGTACACAATAGCATCTCCTCATGTCAAAGGATGTATTCAAGTTAGGGAGGTTGCCTTGTATCTATTACAATTTCCTATTTATTTGTATTCATCAAAATAGCAATTTATGGATTATTACACATTTGTGTAAACTCTTTTAAATGATGCAGATGATGTTTTGTTCCTTAGATTTGTGACAGATTTATACATTTCAGTTTTGTGCCAGGCTATCCTATGGAGAATTTAGATCAAACAATGAAAAAAACAGAAGACAGAGGCAGGCAGTCATAAATAAGGGCAACTGGCCAGTTCTGAAAGATGGCAGGATGATTGGTAGGTGATTGGAACTGAAAGGTATGAGGAAAACAAGTGAGTACAATAAACTAAATGATCTCCTCTGTTTCACCAATGACATTGAGATCTAGTAGCTATTAATGCTGCCTCAGTCAAATATGCGTCTTCTTTTACAATTAAAATCATTCATCCACCCATTTTCTGCACATTTCTTGTCCAGTTCATGGTCACAGTGTGGTCTCTGCTTATCGTGGCAACACTGGATTCAATACAGAAATCAACCCTTACTATGCCAGCTTTTAGAGGTCACAAACTGGCTGAATGTATAACAGTTAACCTAGAATCTATCTCACTGAAATGTCTGAGGAAAAATGGAGTGCCAACAGAAGAACCCACTTTAACATTAGGAGAACATGCAAACTTCATACAGACTGGTTTTGAACCAAGGTCTCTAGAGATATGGAACACTTGCACCATAGTATTTAGCAAATTTCCATTACTTTAGTTTTTTTCTTTTTGCATCCTTTTTCAGACATTTGCTGACAGAGCACTCCAAGGATTCTCCTCTGTCATTCCAACCCTTGTTGCTGTGTCCTGTTTGGGAGCTATAATGGGAGGATGCTTTACTACACCGAGGTAAAAATATTGGTTTTCAAACCATTTTTGCTAGGTGGGAAGGAGTTTAATTTAACCTCATTAGCATTAGAACCAACTGTAACTCAGACTTTAAAAAACAGTGTTACAAGCATTAGTCCCGAGCATCTCTCGGGCAACTGTACAGACAAGAAAGTGTTTGATCTGACGATTACTCAGGCTGTAAAAGTGCCAACAGCATTAGTGCTGAGCGTTGCTCGGGAAACGATATAGTATTACCCAGGCAATGGGGCAAACATGTCTTCTCCTAGCCTCATAATGGCGTCTCGTAGGAGATGTTTTTCAGCAGCCCAGGTGTTGCACACTCTTGACAGTGAAACGAGCAGTGATGACAAAGTGAATCTGTCTTCAGGCAGTGAAATTGAAACAGACAGTGAAATCGAAAGTGATTCTGATGAATCTGAAAGTGATTCTTGTGCAAATGTGCAGTGGTGCTGTTCAAAAGCTGATCAGTCTGAAAAGAAAATCCGCAAGGAATCACGTTACTATTGTCTTGACTGTGACATTAGATTGTGTATTTCATTTTGACAATGTATTCAGTATTAGCATTTTTATTATTATTCGTTATTATTATTTGTATCCTTATACTTTCTAGACTTCTGACTTTGTACTTTTAGTGTTTTGCATGTTTTACTGTAGAAAGATCAGATTTAATAAATATGTCATTTTTCAAGCCAGAAAACGCGGCACTTTTTATGTGTCTTTTCGAGAAAAAATGTAACACTAAGGAGGTTAAGGATGCCAGTTTGATGTTTAAATCTAAGGTAGCTTTTCTGGAATGGCACTTCTAATACAGAAGAGCTAAGAATAACTCTTCTTATAAAGAACAGCCTGAATATGCAAAGGAGAATTTGCAAAATAGTTGTATAAAACCAAACATTTTAGAGGTTCAAAGGGGTAAAATAATTCCACAATATTCAATTTAAGATGATTTCTATGGCTCTGAATAGTATTAACAGGGTTATGAAAAAAATAAACAGATTTTATATTGAAGATGAGTGCAGAGTTCTACAAATTTGACTTTAGTGGTCCATAAATGTGCTGGCTGTTTAAGAGAAAAATTGCAGTGAAACAGTTTTAGTCTTATAGAGAAAAGTGAGCATACATCTTCTCTCCATCATACTTCTGCCCTATGGTATTCACCTAACTGCCATATGTGTAACCAGATAATCTGTCACCGTTAAAATCTTTCAGTCAAAATATATTCCGTATCTCATTTAAAGTCACCTTCATTAGCCAGCTGCTTTTCTGTTAATTTTAGCTTTTATCTATTTCCATGATCAGAATTTGTAAGTAAAGTTTACTCTAAATTTAGTGCACAGGCACGGATTCCTACATATATTTTTCACTAAATTTAATTTCAAAACAGAAAATGTCATGAAACATATGCAGTACATGTAAATATAATGAAAATATGAGGGACGTTCAAAAAGTTTCCACACTTTTAACTCTATTTATTAAGAATTTGAAAAACAAATGACGTCACTTTTCTATATAGTCTCCTTCATTTGCGATGCAATTTTCCCAGCATTGTACCAACTTTTTAATGCCCAATTACTACTCCTCCCGCCTTCACCGCTTCCAACAAAAATATAAAAGTGCAGAAACTTTTATAACGTCCCTTGTATACACATATGTATGAATATTTCATGTTTATGATCCTTAAACCTTTGTTCTCCTTCAGTGTATTAATAGTTCTGAAAGACTTACAGTAAGAATTATCATGCAAGATGAATTTACGTGAGACAATAAAGGCTAAGGCCAGTTAAGCACAGAAGAAAGGAACATTAAATTCCCATTTACATGAGTCTCAGTTCATTGAGGATTGTTAAAAAGTAAAGCCAAACTGCATGAGATGTAGACCTCTCAGTCCTGCCTCATTTTCCTGCGATATTTTATAGTAGAGTATTGTATAAGGTTTTGTAAAATTATTTGATGGTGTGATGTTGGCTGTGTCGCCATTAAAGTCGTTGTCTCCCTTCCACTTGGAGGCAAAGTGGAATATCTTGGGTAATGTATTAATGACACCATTTGCCACAACAGGAAGAGAAAGATGAAAGTAAAGCCTTAAAAACAAGCAATCACAGTGATTACCTATAACTTAGCGGTCCATAATTTTTATCTAGATGGTTCAAATTCAAATTGAGATATAGAAAATAGTCATATTGACTTTAAAGCCTTTGTTTCCTTTAATAAATCCAGCATCATAAGTTTGAATTCCATGCCCAGTCAACGTAAAAAATGGAATGTGAATGTTCTGTCCCATGTCTGTTTGCATCCACAAGATATGCATGTTAAGTTAATTACAGATTAAACATTGGGTTCCTATTAGGGTCTTTATGAGTGAGCCCTATGATGGAAAGGTGCTCTATTCAGGATTGGATTCCCAACTTGTAACTGATGTAGTCAAGACTGCCACCTTCCCATGACTGTAAAATGAAAAAAAATGGTTTCAGAATTGTTTAAGTTTTAAAAAAATATCTGGGCATATACTGGGGCAACTTAGCGATTAGCTATTAGGTAACTAAACAAGCTTGATTAACTCAATTGTTAATTTGAGTCATCAATATGGCAAATACACATATGGGGCCTGTAAAAGACCCATAAAGTCAGCCAAGACCTCCTGTGACCTGAACAGAAGAGCCTCACCTAAACTCAGCCAGCCCCCAAATAATAATTCTAAAATAAGAAAAACAACAATCAAACATTAAATACACAATAATACAGGCTGCTATATAACGGACTCAATGGCTTGACTGACTTCTTATGTTCTAAATCATATGAAAAGTCTGTCTAGCAGTGCTAATTTGACTACACAATGCTAAAGTAATGAGTGATGATGTAAGTTTCTCATCTCTTCTTCTGTGAAGTAATTCATACAATTCCAGAGTTTGAAGGCTTTCAGAACTCATGAGTTTAGACTGGTTTATTCTCTATAATAGGCCAAATCAAACATTGTCTAAAAAGATATCTGTGTAAATATTGTATTCTTCTAGATAATGGGACACCAGAAAAACTTTGCAATTTTGTTTTTTCGACATGTAGCAGAAATATCCCATGAATATTAAGAGTATCTTATTTTATTTTCATTAAGTTATCCATACTGTTACTAATTTTTTGGCCACTCTACAATTATAATTTGATTTAAAATTTTGTTCACAATTCATGATGCATTTTTCTTGTAAACTTTATTCATACATTTATTTCTACTTTTCACTCATTTGCTTATGCAGGATGCTGTTTTCTGGCGCCAGAGAAGGACACTGGCCTGTTCTCTTTGCTATGATTCACATTCGAAGGCACACTCCTCTACCTGTGGTGCTTCTAATGGTAACCAATAACTTTCTTATAATGTTGGGAGCCGTTTCCACTGACCAAAGGCTTCATTTGCTCACTAATTACAGAACATGTAATATACAGTAGTAGCCAACCCGCGGCGTACCATACGCCGCATAATCAGGCCGGTTTTTTAATGATTTTTAAGCACAGGGAGAAAATTAACATTTGAAAAATCGGTAATGTAATAAATCAGCAAGAAAAGCAACATTGTAACAATGCACGGAACAAACCAACACACAAGCGTCCGTGACTGAAAACTGGCGGAGGGTGGAACGGTAGGAGAGGAGAAGGACGTCCATTCCGTTCCCTCTGTCATGCTAGTCTGCTGATTTCTCGTTCAGTATGCAATGCCTGCTCATGTGCCCACCTCCAACTTGTCACTTGAGTCGTTGTCGTCTTTGCCAGTCCAGATGCACCTGTGACTCACGTAGACTTTTCATTGCTCTGTTCAGTGTTGGCTGCCTTTCTATACATAATCCACCAAGACACCCGACCACGGTAGTAGCGAGGTGGGAGGGGGGTGTCCGAAAACTCGGTTTTTAAAGACTTCTTGCTTCATTGTGTTTTAACCTCAGTTGTAAAGGATTGTTTTAATGATCCCATGGGATACCCCTCGCAAACCGTTTTACACACTGCATATGGCGATTCACCTCCGCGAGAAACATGCCTCTATGAACAGTCAACGTGGCTCGGAGGTGCATGTGGCCTCTACGACAGATGAATATAAATGACGCCATTTTTTCTGTGTCGTCGCGTCCGAGTTGGTGGCCGTGGCTCTGTAAGTTGTCGTCGTATCCAATGGTCTTGGAGTTGGTGGGCGTGGCTCCTTCCTGCGTGCGCCATAGGCGTGTTACTTGTTGCCGGCTTAGTGAATCCACGCCCCTTCCGGCGTGCTTTCCATGGGTGTCTTGCCTTAGTGAATTATATATATAGATAATCAGCCTGCTTTATCCTACAACAGATACCTCTTTTTCATTACGGCAATATCTCACTGATAATAGCCTTGCTTCACTGACTTAACATCTTTCTTTGTGGCTACAAAACTAATTTTAATTCTAAGTCAAAAATTATTTTTTTCCTGAAGACCTCATCAAAAATTGCTATTACATTCTATTTTCTTATTCATGCACTGTTTTATGTCATAAGCTATGCATTGTATCTAGGATTAATGGTCTTGCTCATGTCCTCACAGTACCCCACGGTGGTCTTCATGATCTTGGCTGGTGAACTCTTTGGACTGCTAAATTTTTACAGCTTTTCTCGATGGCTGTTTATGGGCCTGAATACTATAGGCCTCATGGTCCATCGTTATCGGAATCCAGATCTCCCACGACCTTTTAAGGTACTTTTTATTATTTCGTTATCTTGTTATTATTTAATTGTACATTATTTTATTATTTACTTTATACAGTTTTGTTTCCTCTGCCTAGAACTTTACAAGCAGAAAAGGAAAATATTTAATTTTGAATAGTCTTTTTCCCTAAAGTAAGGTTAAGGCCAAGTACATTTCTTTGGTTATAGTCAGAAATGTTATTTTCACCATTTGCACTGTGGTTGATTGTAATCTATCAATATGCAGACATAGTGCAATAATCTGGCAAATTACAAAAAGAGTAACGGTATCCTCTTCCTAGAATTGGACTGGATAAAGATCCATAATGCAGCTTAATTTGAATGCTTTTCTGAAAAATGCACTTTACTACTTGACATGATGGAAGAGAAAGAAGACAGATTTCAAGTGTATCCAAGATGTAGCATTAATAATACAATATTTAAACTGCATTTGGCAATGCAATGAAATACTATTTCAACTTCTTACTTGTAGCACCATAAGCTTTTCCACATCATGGTACAACTTATATAAGATAACACTCTTAAACACTCTTAAATCAATTTAGGGTCTTGGAGGGCCGGAGTTTGACAAGGCATCACCAGGCAGAAGGCAGGAACCATCAGTAGACAAGGTCCTCCAAGGGCAGACTCATGCACACTCACCCAATATTTCATTAGATGGAGTTTAAAAAAGAAATAAACAAGAAACAGCTGCACATTTTAACCTTATACTTTTTAACAACAATTTTGTTGTTCACATTTATTTTCTATCCAATCATTTTATATTAACTTAAATGCCATGATAGCCAATACCTATTTTAACATCAAACAGTTCAGTATAGGCAGGAACCCTGAATGAAGCATCAGTCCTTTACAGATGCCGACTCAAACACACACACACACACACTGACTTATATTGTACCAGTTGACTTACCATATGTGTCTTTTGTACATGAGAGCAAAACTGGAGCTCCCAGAGTAAATCCCAAACTAGCACTAACTGCCGCAGTCACATTTATTTTCATAGGTAAATTATTAAGTGGTTAATTTGTGTTACACAAACTAGCTAGTAAAGCAGAAGAATGATTCATTTATAGTTCAGCTGAAATGTAAATGAACTGTAATATTTTTTCAGGACACTACTAATCTCTCTCTCTCTCTCTTCTTACACAGGTGCATCTATTTGTCCCTGCTGTTTTCACGATTGTATGTTTTTTCGTTGTGGGGATGTCCCTCTATTCTGATCCATTCAACACTGGCAGTAGTTTTGCCCTTGTGCTGACTGGTGTCCCGATTTATTTTCTTGTGGTGCAGAAGCAGAGATTGCCTGTATGCTTCATCAGAGCTTATTGTAAGTAGTCAACAGGGTTTATTCTGAGATAGAAAACTCTGGTGTAGACTTCTGTATGTTTTACTTTCATTCACCTTCTGATACATCCTTAAAAATCAAAGTCTTTACCAAAATTGTACATCAGTCCCGTCTGAAGTAAGCAACAGCTTAATAATACAGTATGTTTTGTAGTAGACAGTACAGTGGTACAGAATTATTGCCATGCTACTATAAGTAAAATAATTGAACTCATTGCCCATTTACTAAGTGTGTTGCACTTGCATGTTCTACCTATATTGACATGAGTTGCCTCCATGCACTTTTTCGTCTTGTTACATTACCAGAATATTTGTTAGGCAACTCTAAATTATCAGAGAGTTGTGTGTGTTGTAAACGTGTATCCTATTCAAGATCTGTATTTCTGTTAGTGAAGTCTTCTGGAAGATGACGCCTCTATAGGCCATGCCTCTAACTTGTTGCATTTATTCCTGTCTTTGTCGATGGTTTTTGCCTTTTTTGTCTGAGCTGCAGCACAGTTTGTATGCAGATTCTCAGTCGCGTTTGTCTATCATCAATTTTTGTTGCTTAATATCAGATCAGAGAAAGTAAACTTTTCTCAGCAGAAAGGTTACACCATTTTTCCCTCGCTTGAGAGTAATGAGGTGCTTGGCACTCACCCCTGCTGTTAGCCAAAAGTATGCTTGAGAATTTGCAGTCCTGCAGGAGGAGGTGAGGGAAAAGAGTAGGTGTGCATGCACATTTTTGGCATCTATGGTGGGGGGGGGGGTCCCGGTCGGGATCTTTGTTTTCTCCCTGCTGTATGTCGCGGAATGGCTGCACTGTGGGTGTGATCTATGAGCACTGAGGTTTGCTGGTCCAGACCAGTGTACCTGAGACATGTACTGCCTGAAGCTCCTGGTGTGCTGTGTGCCGACTCCCGGCCAAAAGCCAGAATAGTTGGGGATTGTCATGAAAGTAACTTCGGGTTGCTCTGTGCTATTCCTCGATCCTCAGGGATCCATTGCAAACAAGTCTTTTACTTTAAATTATTTTTTCTGTAGTCATGGGCTGGATTTTATGTTTTTAACAGAGACTTGGCAGAGGGACCTTGAGCATACACACCTGATAGAGCTGTGTCGTGAGGATTGTTCATTCATTAGTACACTATGGCTCTCTTCTCATGGTGGTGGTATCGCTCCGGTTTTCAAGAAGTCATTTCTATGTCATTCACGTATGTCTTTTGAACTACAGATTCTTAAAGTTGGATGTGCAAATCAGTTGTACTGTATACAAATTAATCGACCACCCAGTGCTGCTGACCTTTTTCTTGTGGAATTCCAAGGTTATTCATCCTCCATTATTAAGCTGAAAAGTTATAATTATTTTTGATTTTAATATTCGTGTTGATGATACTTCAAGTAGCGTGTCTTCAGAATTTATGAACTTCACTGAGTCTTTTATTCAACATGTCTCAGATCCTACACATAGTATAAGACACAAGTTGTACTTTTTTCACATGGTGTAATTCTCAAAATCATTACTGTATGTGATGTCACCTTCTGTGACCATACGTGTATATTATTTGATTCATTTTTTAGTCTGAGGGCAGAGTGGTGGCTCTGAGGCTAGTGATTTGCGCTAGGCAGGTGGAAGGTTCAAAATCCTGTGAAGTGACTCTACTCTCCTAGGCCCTTGAACAAGCCCCTTAACCTGCAATTTCTTTGTTCTGGGTATGATGTTAATCTGCATCCAGGCCTACAAGCAGGTCCTCCATCTTGCAGGGAAAACTTGGGGGTTGGTGGCAGGATTGACACTCTAGCCACCGTAAAAAAAATACCTCACACTGTTCCAGTGTGGTGCTGAGGTGTCACCCACTGCACTCGGGTTCCAAACCAGATGGTGTGATGGGTGTAGAGCAACACACTATCAACGCCTGCTCCCAACCTCTTCTTTTTAGTCTGGAGTTGGCACCTGTTATTCATACTAGGCATGCTCGCTTCATTAATGATTCAGTGACTGAACAGTTTGCCCTTATGTTTGGTTAATTTGTTGCTGGCAATGGTGATAATGTGGTGTCAACAGTACAATCTTTTAATGAGCACTGAAATAATATTTTGGACAGGATTGTACCTGTTAAAGTTAGATAGCATTCTGTTATTCATTCATCCCCTTAGACACAAACTCGGATGCTCTGAGCTTCCACTCAGTATCTGTGTACACCTGCACACTATACTATATTGACATTTTAAATCCTATTTTATCTGTTTGCTTTTGTATTGCCCTTGTATACTACATCACATTCTGTGATTTCTTATTTTGTCTTTTTATATTTATGTTTTGTATTCTTTGTTGTCCTTGTATGTTGCACCAATACTATCCAGACAAACTCCACATTAGTGTACCTGGCCAATAAAGTGAATTCTGATTCTGACGATCATTTAGTCATTTCTATATAAATTCAAAATCTCAGTTCTTTTTGTTAAATTACATTTATTTTCATTATACTCAGGGGCATTACAGTCCAACATGTGCATAAAACATTGAATCATACAGGACATGTTACAAACATGTAAGGCAGCAAACACAGATCAATAAGCATAACATGTAAACAAGCAATAAATGATAACGTAATAATGTCAAATTAAAATTTTCACATGTAAAAACTGAATATTGTTAATTTGCTGATAAATAAGATTATAATATATATCAGACAATATATATATCAAAACTGATAAAGAGTGATAGGAAAATAAAGTTTGAGATTCGAGTTAGTAGTGTAAACAGTGCAAACACTTTGCATGATGGGGGTTTGAGTCACATCAGCACAAGTCAAACAAATGAGTGCACAGTATGTGTATATGCAGCATAACTGACTGCAAAAGAAAAAATGTGCCAATTTGCTGGTATGAAACCCAATTATTTGATGCTGATTTATAGACAGCAATGAGTCACAAATTCCTTTGTTGCAGTGTGAGTGGCCTACAGTGGCAAGAAACTTGTTGTGCAGTCATTTTTTAGTGTTTGTTAAAATTACCTTAGTGTAAGGTTCCGTACTAACATGCAGATAAATGATGCAAGATTATTGAAGACATATTTTTAAAAGCATGTAAAACCCTAAAATATGATACTGGTGCTCAGTATGGAATGTTTTACATGCTTTAAAAATGCTTTGCTTTAGTAAAATATTTTCATCAAGAGCAACTTCTTTAGGTAATATTTTAAATTAAGAATCTCTTACTATGGTGTACTAACAGTTAAATAACAAAGTAATTTCCCCCTTAAGGTCCTCGGTGTAACTGGCCTTTATTCCATTGTACTTATCATATAACTATAGCACCCGTATATGTACTGTAATAAAACAGACAACAGAGCATAAAGGTTTGGGGTTTTCTAGCCCCGTATACTGTACAGTTTGCAAGGAATTTGTTTCCAAGGTCAGTGATATAGCATATAGCATTACAACAGACAACGTGCATATGATAAGGGGGACCATTTATGGGGTGGGACCGGAAACTGATGGATGGAATGCTGGAAAGGAACCAAGGTGCTGAATGGGAGGCATGACGTCATCAGAGGTGGACCAGGGGAAGTGAAGGAATGCGGAAGTGGTGGCGCGTGGTTAGGGAATTCCTTGTAGACTATGGCGGCGTTGGTTCTGTCTTTCTGTGAAAACAAAAGAATGAGAGGTTAGTACCTCGCCGTTGTCCCCTGACACGATATATTACGCTGCTCAATGGGTCTTTACGAAGCTCCCTATGCGCGCGTGCTTATTTTTTACATATCTTGCTGTGCACAAATACTACTAATTCAGTATAATAGCACATAAAAAATGAAACAGTTAATTATTGTGAAATTGCCTTATCATGTAAATTCTTTTGGGGACATCTCTCAATAAAACACAAACTTATTTTTCTAGTGCACCAAATCTTTTAAATGCACACTATACAACCTGGTTGTGATAAATGTTCAGTTTTTCCAAGCGGCTCATTTTTTGCATTGCTTTACGTGTCAGCAGTAAGTCAGAGCATTCTTGTGTTGACTTCTCACATCCTACTATCTTCTGTCTAATCAGCCTTTTACTGACCTTTCTAAGTTAATGTAGTTGTGATGTACTCATCCTGTTTCTAAGACGTTTGCCTTTTAAAACTTAAAATGTGTTCTGTCTCTAAAAAGTCCTTTCAGAAATCACATGCTATGAACAACAGGCTAAAATGTAGCATGTTTATGTAACTTAGAAACAGGGCTTAAAAGGAGTGGTCTTGTGCTACCATAAATTGCACTTTGTGGCAGATATACATATTTTCTTGGCTCTCACAACCAAAAATTCCATAGTTGCATTTCTAAAATTGTAGACATACAATGCTAAAGAACTTTTTACACTTTCTAGCTATCTAATTATCAGAATATTCAGGCAATTCTTAATCATTTACAAAAGTATTAACAGATAAGGCATATTTTGTAGTAGCCAAGTAACATAATAAGCTGTTTTATAAGGAAAGGAAAACAGTGTCTTTAAAAAATACATTTTATAGACATTACAAGAGATGTTTTGCTCCATATCGAAAAGTTCTGCTACTTCCTCTTACAGTAATTATACCGAGGGATGTGGAAAAAGTTTCCACACTTTCGTATTTTCATTGAAAACGGTTAAGGCGGGAGGAATAGTAATTGGGCATTAAAAAATTGGTACAACAGTCTGAAAATTGCATCGCAAAAGGAAGGTGAATATGTAGAAAAATGATATTTACTTTTGAAATTCTTAATAAAGGAGTTCAAAAAAGTGCTGATAATTTTTAAATGTCCCTCGTACTATAAATGATGTAATAAGAAGCACATACTGTAAAGTATTGTCCATAACTTTTCTATTTAAACAAAAAGTGTATTGAGAACTGTTCATATTACAACTGTTAGACTTGTATGCAAATATGTACAGGAAAAAGTCTTTGTTTTTACAGTTTTCACTGTAAGCAGTTCCTAATCAGACATGACAATCAACTCATTTCAGGGCGGAAGACAAAGAAGCAGTACTCTGTGGAGGAATTACTCTTCACTTCAGGTGATGATAAGTTTGACATGTTGGTTTTATTATTTTACAGACACCCTTACTAAGAAGCTTCAGATTCTCTTGGAAGTGGTGCCACAGGAGGTGCAGACCTACTAAACCTTGGGTCGATGAAAGCTTTACCTTCAAAAACTCATTTGGCCATTACATAATACTTCATGTGTGCCAAACATACGACAAGATTTTATTTTAGCTGGAAAATAATGTGTTATGGGCGAAAGACCATTACTGTAAAGAAATAAAACAAACATTTATCTGATTAAGCTGTTTATCCTATTGATTTGAGACTCTGTTCTTTAAGGAGAGATGCATGATGTTCTTGTTTTTATTCAATAGAAAACATTCATTGAAAACGTATTTTAAGTGACATCTGGTAAGGCTCAAGAGAATGAATAAATACATTTTCACCCTATAACAAGCCAGTTGTTCAAAAAGTATTATTTACTAACTATAGTATAGTATCAAACAATATTTTCTATTTACATTTCATTGGATTGGTCTCAACTCTTACAATATGCAAAAGTATCACCACAGCGTTCTATAAAATACTAGGAGACAAATCAACAAAGTGCCTGCCCATCGTTCACTTTTCAATCATCTTGAAGGTCTTGTCGTCTGCCTTGCAACACTTTACTAAATCTATGTGTCGGTTCTGGCTGGGGTCACCATCCTGAGACACCACACTTGTTAAGCATTCCCCTTGCACTCTTTTACCTCTACTTTTCAATGATCTCATTTATTGAAATATTTAAAGAAGCATATAAGGAAATGAATGTTGGAAAATCAGACACATGTACAGTACATAAAGAATATTACTAAGCACTAAACATCATGTTGGTTTACTCAGGACTAAAAGGAACAAGGCAGACATTATATTTATTGTACTACATTTTCATGTTTCATATTTGTCTTCTTAATACACTAATCTGTTAAATTCTTAGCCATGCCCTGCAGGATCTTTGACAAAAAATATAGACTTATAAAATGCATTCAAATCAATCAAGCCAGTGTTTCTTATGGGTGCCCACAGGTACGCTTTGCCTATGATCTGAGGCAGAAGGCTGCCACTAATTGCCTGTCGCTTTGGATCAAGAGGCCATTCCATTAGAGGTGTTCTATTCGAGCTGAATAGAGTAATAGATCAAAGGATTTAAGGACAACAGTTAGTAAGAATAATAATGGCAGCAAGGTGGTGCAGCGGTAGTGCTACTTTCTCACAATGAAAGAGCCTTGGATTTGTGTTCATGTGAAATTTGCATCTTCTTTTTAGATGCTCAGGTTTCGTTCCACAGTCCAAACACATGCAGGTTAAGTGGATTGGCATTGCTGAAGTGGCCCATGTGTGTCTTTGTGTTCGCCCTGTGAGGGACTGGTGCTTCATCCAGAGATTGTTGCTGCCTTACTTCTGATGCTTCCTGGGATAGTCTCCAGCTGCTCTATGACCCTGCCCTGGTTAAGGGGGTTAGGAAGATTGAGAGAATTATGAATGGATGCCTATCTGTTCAGTTCTTGTCACCTGATTACATACGACGTACCTGCTCATTATTCTGTCTTAATGAAGCACACACGTACAGTATTAATCTAGCAGCAGTAGATAATTTTTGTGACATAGAGAAATAACCTTGAGAAATAACCTTCCATATACTAACAGAATTAAAACAATTTGTAACTGTACCTTTTTCAGTTATTACTGTCTATTTGTCTATAGAACAGAGACATCCATTCGTATCTGTGCATCAACAATGAATAATATCAATAACCAGATGCTTACTGATGGCTTTCCCAGATGAATGCACGTAGAAGAAAATGAATGTGGTAGATCAAGCCGGACTACTTTTAAAATGTCACAACTATGGTTTGCATTTTCTTTTTTACATTTTTAAAAACAACCTGAATACACTGTTTTGTAATATACATGTAATCTCAACAGGCAGTTGAAGTTTCACGTTAAAACACATTTTATGTGGTTAAGTAATACATACTATGATTGTGGAGAAATAACTTTGAGTTGAAAACTACCAAAATTTTCTTTGAACCGGTCTTAGTGGAAGGAGTGATCTTGATGCCCAATCAAAAGCCCTAAAAATATCTAAGGGGTTGTGATGGTGCAGGTCGGCTCCATAATCTCACTTCTGTTTTGGGAGCCTCTTGAACCCAACATCGTCAAAAGTCATGACCAGGATGAGCCAGCAAATGAGGACACTCACACATCCATCAAAGGGGAAGCAAAGGTACTCAGTACTTTTATTAAAACAATTCAAAAATCAAAGTGTTTAAACTTTTTATAT
>JANRMT010062795.1:16620665-16632182 GCA_026402145.1 Polypterus bichir lapradei | reverse complement strand
CCCCCCCCCCCCCCCCCCTTCTATATAAGAGCTATTCACATCAGTCATCTCAGTGTGTCACTGGTAATGAGAGGAGAGTTGATATCATGAGGAATATTTATTGTTATTTTCATGCCGTAGAAACTAAGGCACTCTGTCATGCATCAATGGCATTGTTTTCCATACTACTGTAATATATAGTATGCTAAACAGATAGTTGTATATTACCTACTGACAATTTTTTCTTCATGTTCACCATCCCACAGTTCTTTTGGTGAGTGTTGTTGATCACCAACTTCTACCAACTGCCAAAGTATAAAAAGCTAAGAATGCATCATCATACAGCCTGTGTAGGATATCACTTATGAATTTCCTTATACAGAATTTATTAGTTCTTCCTATTAATGATATGATTGATATTAGTCTGATCTTTGAGGGATGAAATGACACACAGACACAAGCATCTGTTTAATGGTAGTACTATAAAGTACTGTTTATTATCTCTTTAAGAAAGGATACTAATCAACTCCCCCTGTTTGGCCACAGGAGACACTGCTATCCATCTTCAACGGGATCATTGTCTGACATGTTCATTACACCTCCTTTAAGCTCCCTTCAGTGTACATGGCTGTGTCCTTCCCCCAGTGAGTCTCATCTGAGCCTGTGGAATCCCACACAGGGGCACATCTAGTATGAAACTAATGAAGTTTAAGCTTCAGGGCTTCTAATCCAGATGGGGTACCAGAAGCGACTTGTGTTGCTGGTTGCAAAGGGGCCCCCATAACAATTTAGGCTTCAGGGCACCAAAAATGTAGATGCGCCACAAGTTCCATCTGCCTGTTCTCTTACAAGTTAGATCACTATAAAATTTTAATTTTAGAGTGTCCTTACATTTTCACTTATTTTCTCAGAAGATGCTTTTTTCCTGTGTGACTGAGGTCAACATAATCGAGTAAACATCAGTCTGGGGGACTGTGTGGAAGCAAGTGTTACATAACAAGGTTCCAAAATTGATCATCACAGGCAAAGAGCTCAGAACAAAAAACAAGTGAGTTACAATTCCTAGATTATAAAATCTAATTTTTTAAAATTTGGCAAAACAAAAGACTCTTCAAATTTTTCTTAAACACATTGAAGGAGTCAGAATTTAGAATTGAGTTGGGCTGCTCGTTCCACCAGCCAGGAGCAAAACATCAAATGAGTTTGGACTGAGATTTAATACCATGCAGAGGTTACACCATTAGATGTCGTTCAACAGCAGATCAGTGTGGCTGAGAAGAAGCACAGGACCTCAGAAGAGTCATCATATATTTAGGTACACACCCACTGAATACTCTGTAGGCAAGCTTAAAGGTGTTGGACTTAATATGTTCTGATTCAGGAAGCCAGAGGAGTGACATATCCTGAGTATATCAAGCACTCTGTTCTTTAGAAGGAGGGAAGAAGTCTTGGTTCGAGAGAGCACATTCTAGTGTTTTGAAAAGACCTGAGAAAGATCGAGAATTGGTCTCCTGAGATGAAGAGGTCATCTCTACAGCCTGTCTCACCCTTTTGACATTTTCTGTTTGAACAATGTAGGAAAAGTGCCTGTGCAGAGTGAGGTTTTGACAGCGTGTGTAATTGTAGAAATGAGTGAGAGAGAGATATCCTGGAGGACATGTGAGAAGATGGGCTTAGGTGGACAGGTAGTGTAGTGACTAAAGAGGAGATTATAAACATCAGTGGTGGAGAGAGGAGAAAAAGAGAAGAAGGTTGTGGTGTGTTCAGGAGCAGGCTGGTTGGAGGTAGTGATGAGAATTGACTTCCTTTGACAGGTTCCTTTTCCTGAAAAAAGTCATCAACAGTGAAAGAGGTTGAGGGTCAAGGTGGTGGAGGGTTGTGGAGAAAAGTGAAAGCAAAGACTAAGCCACAATGTTTTAAAGGGTCATTATTGTCCTTGTTGGATTTCAGTTTTCATAACTTAAAGCAGAGTTCAGCTTCTTTCTATTCCTGTATTTAATTTATAAAGGAAGGATGGAGGTTACCAAACATTGGCAACTGTGTTTTATTATTAAAAATTGTTAAAAATTCACCTTTGTTCCTCATTGCATATTTTTCTGCCTTAGTCTGCCAGTTTCTAACACTGTTCAAAATGATTTTACGTAAAACAAGTTAATCAAAACTAAAAATCTTACACCGTTGGAGGACTGGACCTGAGAAAGAGAGAGAGAGAGAGAAGCTGTGTAGGCTCTTGTCGGTGGAATGAATGAAAAAGACAGCTCTCAATCCTGGTGTGTGGGTATGGAACAGTCTCAATCTTAGCATGGATCTGCTCAAAGAGGTGTGTAAGTGAGAGTGAGTTGTTCCCTTGGAGTAAAAATGAGCAGTGGAAGAGACACTGAAGAGGAGAACAGAGGTGGGAAAGACAGGAGAGCAAGTGACGAAACATGGCTAAGCATGGTGAGCTGGGTTCGGCCACTTGTAACCAAGTGTTAATTTAAGTCCCACTTTGTACACCTTTTTTTGCTTTTTTGTTACTTTACATACCACCTGACAGCTGTTTGTGTAGTACACAGATTTAGGACTGTTGCTCTTGTGTATAGCTACATTGATATTCGACTACTTTTATACAACAACTGAAGCAGATTTCAGTTACCTATATGTTTATTCAAAAATAAGTCAATTTAAATACAATCTTTAAAACTGGAATAGAATTTTTCTCTAATGTTAACCTCACTAGGGCCATGGTCCTCAATTTAATAAACGCTTTACCTTTGAAAATGAATCACGTAAGTTAACTTTGACAGTCTTACTATAAGGACGTATCAGGAAATTACAGCGTTTACAGATGTACTTATGTATGCCTGTACTCTATAGGCTTTTGTAAGTAAATCAAATTTAGGCCAGATGGAAGGACCTGGGTAGATTTGGAAGACAGAATGAATAAAATGTTCTAAAAGGACAGAATGACTGCAGTAGGAAGGAAAGTACTGACTTCTTAAGTTGTTGTTTTTGGTGATCTGTATGATATCATATCACACTGTTCTGAGTACAGTTTAAATAAATCAAACTTAAATACTTTCAAGAGCATTTTCAGGAATGTTTATTATATAAAAAAGGACAATCTACGCTTGTAGCTCTCAATTAAAATAAATCTTATAATAAGTTACTCTATATTCCAGCTTTAAGAGTGAAGGAATATTTGAACTAGTTAATTTTTATTATTGTAATCTGAGATTTTGCCCAGATTGGCTAATGCTTGTATTCTGAGTTTGGTGTTTTTCTGTGTTTTTTCTGTATACATTCTGCTTTTCCATATTTATTTTTAGAGTAGTCACAGATTTGGGTTCTTACCATTTTATTATTTCACAATTGTATTCATTGTATTTTTATTAATAACTTTAAGATTTACAAGCCATGCTCTACATAAAATTGACTCAATACATCTACTATAGAAACATCTCATAAATAACATGAAAAATAGCTCATAAGACAGAAGCCACACTGGTGCAAAGTGCTTCTGTGTTCTCACAAAAGTTAGTTTGAGTCTATTATTGTCACAAGACATTTTGCAGTTTTGGCAAGTTCTGCTACCTGGTGTTTCATGACTCATCACTCAAGAGTAAACAATTGATAATATTTTTTTTAGTTTAAAAGATGATTGTAAAAATTGCCAATTGTAGATCATTTAAAATAAACCACTGTTGAAAATTCCAAGAAGTAATAAAATCATGTATCCTTTAAAATAATTAGATTTTTGCAGTAAAATTATATTGTATTTTTTTTTTTTTCTAGAATTTCAGAAGACAGATATTGGCCATTATTAACTCATCTGTTTTACTAACCTGCTTATCACCCATTTAAGTATTGTGAGGGTTTTGGCATTGATTTTTTGTTAAATGTTGTCACAAATGTAAAAACATTACAATGTGAAAAATGTTAACATAATTGACAGAGAAAATTAGAAGAAACCAGTCAATCAAGCACATTTGCTTGGGTAATAGTTTATATGCCCCAAAATGATACACCAATTTGTTTTTTGAAAATGATTAGGGTATGTGCTTCAACAACATGACCTATTAGTTCATTTTATTTTTGTGAATATTTTTGCCTTTCATTTACAGTGATGTTCTTTATTTTATGCTTGGTTTCTAGGAGCGCTCTGCTTTGCTGAGTTAGGCACATGCATTAAGAAGTCTGGTGCACATTACATTTATATTCTGGAAACCTTGGGACCCATGCCAGCATTTCTTCGTCTCTGGGCACAATTTTTTGTTATTAGGTAAGTTTTTTGTGAATTGAGCATGAACATAATATATTCTTTATTGTCTAGTCTTAATGATTAAGATTTGGCAAGTTCTGATTTCAAGAAAGACCAATAAACTGATATCATCGTCAACACAAAGGTTTAGATTGTATCTGTGGAGAAAGGGTGCTGGTACTCCATCTATGGAGAGGAATGATCGATGCTTACCACCTGGTTTATATCTGGGGTACAAAATGAAAAACATAATACTCCGTACTCTCATTAACATTTAGAAAAAGAGCTCTTTATTTTGTATTTTTACTGTACATGAGAAAATCAGCTAGCATGAGTGATTGTTGACACTGGCAAAGTGATTAGTAAAATAAAATTTGTAATTTGGTGTAATCACACCTTATATTTTTTCTTTTAGAAGATTGCTTGTGAGGATTCCTCAGATATATTTTTTTTCATGTTGATATATGCTGACGTATACTACAAAGCAAAACAGAACACTTGTAATTTGTTCTGTAACTATTACTCAACGATAAAGAGTTTTCACCATTAGAATCTCATCTATAAAAAAACATGATATTGCTCACTGGAACAGATACTTTGAACCTCTCAGTCATTCTTCAGAATTGCCTTTGAAATGCAGTGGAACCTTGGGTCACGACTGTAATTCATTCCAAAACTCTGGTCATAACCCGATTTGGTCGTGACCCATAGTAATTTCCCCCATAGGATTGTATGTAAATACAATTAACACTAGAATTACCAGAGCCAACGAAAAAATTTGTTGATCTGTCCCACCTTAAAACACTTCGCACCTCTCCGTCAGTGTGTTTTGTCCTCTAAATGTGTGGATAAGCAGCAAACAGCAAGCAGCCTACCATCACATCCCCCACCGGTGCACAGTTTTCTCTGCTCAAGTCTGTTTACCAGCGTGTCAGGTGCTTGGAGTTGTATAGAGTGAGAAGTCAAGCAAAATGACACCTTTTATAAATATTATATCGTTATTTGGAACACTTGCATTTCATGTGTGTTCTACATAGATCTATGTGCACACATCATTAAAAAAGAAATGTTTTTCATGTTTTAGTCATAATTGACAAAATGTAGACATGAAGTATATAATGTCTGAAGCCTGAAGTCCAAATATCAAAGAAACACTTTCACAAAAGTTACAAATATAACAGAACAAATGTGCTTCTATTCAAAAATATAACTTCAGAAAAACAACCTGTGTTTGAGTGCAATATTGACACACATTTGCAAGGAGCGCTTTGCTGGTGCAATGGTACCAGCTCTTGACTGGTAATCTAAACTTCATGGGTACGATCCCAGACAAGTCTGCATGTATTCTTACTATTTTAGAATAAAAACATACATTTGATTTCAGTCTGTAACAGCCGGTGTAATTTATGATACTTGCAAATATTAGCTTTTTTTTTATTCTCTCATCATTAAAGTGTTGGTGACAAAATCACTTCCATTGCTGAGTCTTTGTTTGCAGTAGGAGGAACATAAACATGAAATAACTCATTTCCCTGGGCAAATAACGTGGATTAATTCCAACAGCCAGAATTCTAATATCTGAATGAAATACTGTAGTTGTATTCCCTTTTACACCATTGCTCATTTACATTCACATAGATCCATAAAGCACTGGGTTTCTTTCTGCTTGAATACTGTGAAATCAGTCCTGCATCAAAATACTGCTGAACTCTTTAATATAAAGTGTCAATCACATATTTCTAATGAGAAAAATGTTACTCTGTAGCAGTCTGTAATTTAGCTACCATAAATAAATGCATTGCAGCCTGTTAGTCTAAGGGGAAATACAGTCACTTTGTGTAACAATGCAGCAGTTTTGTTTCTTAGCTCCCAGTTGCTGTATGAACTTTGAACACTATGTGAATAGTTACTGTGCAAAGAAGAGGAATTAAGAAAAGATTTAGAAGAAAAGCTGCATTGTCTTCCTCCCTAACATTAAATCATTTTTTGTCCGTTGAACAATCTAGGCCTGCTTCCACATCCGTGGTGGCTTTGGCATTTGGCCGGTACATTGTTGAACCTTTCTACAGCCCCTGCTCAGCACCCAAGTTACTTGTTAAAATTGTCAGCATAATTGGAGTCTGTAAGTAGTCATTTGACTTTCCTATGATCATTTCTTCCTACCTGCTTTAATCTAAATGTCAATGATATGCACACAGATCATGCATCTTTATGAAAAATGTGCTATAATATCTTATTATTTTTATGTACAGTTATGTTGTAAAAACACAAAGGACAAAAGAGAAGGAGTTTGTGCTCTATTTGCACACTTCATTTATTTCCCTGACCTCAATAGAAATTTAAGAAAATGATTAAAGCAGTCTTTGTGGTTATAGTTGCTCCAGAGACCTGTTAGTCCTGAAAAAGTACTACATCAGAGTCAGATCTCTGTCCTTGTCCACAGTAGTTCTCAGATGACAACTCACTAGTACATCATATACCCTCACTCGGTTTGAATTCTACCCATCATGCTCTTAACCTAAAACCTTAATGGCCATCTTAATAGCTTTTGCAAACCATGGACAATGACAAGTGAACAACAACTCTTAAATCCTTCTTATAATGTGTAGTAATTTGCTCCAACATTTTTGCTTCCTACCTGCAACACTTTACATTTTTTTTATATTAAATTTCATCTGAGTAAATCTCTCCAAATCTGAAATTTGTCCAGATCCTTCTGAGTAGATTTTGTTGACTCTAGGGTATCTTACATTTCACATACCGGTAGTTTAGTGTTATTGGCAAACCTAAGCATCTCATTATTTACCTTTTTATGTAGATAAATTATGTAAAATAAAAGAATATTGGCATATGTGCAGTAGCACACTTCTTCCACTGTATTAGATAAGTTATCCATTAAAGTACAAACACACAAAAACGTCACTTCTCCTGAGATTAATGGAAAATAAAAGCAGTTATATAAGAATAAGATTGAATTGACTGAACTAATGTTATCTGTATATTATTATATTGAAAGAACAATGTTATCAACCAAGTTTTATTTCATTTGGTAATTATTGGGTACTACTCTATTGGGTATACGTTATAAATGTTTAAGAAAATTACAGTTAGTCAAAGGCCCTCTAACACTAACATGCATCAATCAATGCAGTTTTTTTCATAAATTAAATTGGTATCTGCTGTGCCACAAAACTATCAAGCCACCATAAGCTTATTTAGACAATATTTTTAACTACATGGCATTGCAAAGTACTGTTAGAATGCACATATTTATCGTAGTCTAGTAACACATATAATTACATTCTCTTATCACTGTTATTTTTGAATAAGTCTCATTGTTACAAAAATATTTAGTAAATTAAAATCTCTTAACTGATTATTGGTTGAAGCAAGTAAAAACATTTTAAAATGCTCCAGCTTTCATATCAGGTAACTTAATTAGTGTATGCAACAAAATGTTAAGCCATGCGCACCATTTCAAACTTTTTTAGTTTTGCGGTGCCCAGCAGTATTAATTTCTTAAAGTGAGTACTGTACATGGTGACATCCTTTATGTCACCCATCACACCAACATGATTGGCAAAAGATTAGGTAACTAAGAACTGTATTTGTTGCCGACGAAAATAATAGAGAAAATGATCACACATCTGAGGCAAAATTAAATTCAAAATGGAGATTCACTGACATTACCCCAAACTGCAAAAAAATAAATCCACACAATATCAACATTCTGATGGAAAAACACAGAAAAAAAGAATTCAGAATGTTTTGACATTCTATCCTGTCAGTGTTTGGTTTACTTCTGTAGTAGCTTGATGGTGATAGAAAGTGTTTTAATGAGTAACCACTAGAAGACAAGACATAGTCAAATTTATTACCACCTGTTGGATATAGGATCTTTGCCCTTGCCATTTTATTTCTCATATTTACTTAATCACTTCTTCCTTTCTTCATCTTTGTCTAGCATTTGCTGTGGCTGTGAATTGCTGGAGTGTCACCTGCACCACACGATTACAGATAGTACTTTCCACTGTGAAGATGGGGGCCTTGGTTTTAATTATCGTGCCAGGAATGATCAAGCTTGCCTCAGGTAAAATAAACATGTTATTTGCTGTTTTTAGCTCCTGTGATATAAAGATTTGCATAGCTGGCAGCAAGCATTGAATGTTCATGCCAGGATTCACAAATGTGTGACTCCAAATGACTCCATAATCTTCCATGAGCAGGTGCTTGGCAGAGGCTTTGACTAAGAGCTTAGCTTGCTTGTTCTGAGCGCTACCATATGTACTAAGGAAGGGAGAATGAGAAGGTATAGTTACAGTGCATCCGGAAAGTATTCACAGCGCATCACTTTTTCCACATTTTGTTATGTTACAGCCTTATTCCAAAATGGATTAAATTCATTTTTTTCCTCAGAATTCTACACACAACACCCCATAATGACAACGTGACAAAAGCTTACTTGAGATTTTTGCAAATTTATTAAAAATAAAAAAACTGAGAAATCACATGTACATAAGTATTCCCAGCCTTTGCTCAATACTTTGTCGATGCACCTTTGGCAGCAATTACAGCCTCAAGTCTTTTTGAATATGATGCCACAAGCTTGGCACACATATCCTTGGCCAGTTTCGCCCATTCCTCTTTGCAGCACCTCTCAAGCTCCATCAGGTTGGATGGGAAGCGTCGGTGCACAGCCATTTTAAGATCTCTCCAGAGATGTTCAATCGGATTCTAGTCTAGGCTCTGGCTGGGCCACTCAAGGACATTCACAGAGTTGTCCTGAAGCCACTCCTTCGATATCTTGGCTGTGTGCTTAGGGTTGTTGTCCTGCTGAAAGATGAACCGTTGCCCCAGTCTGAGGTCAAGAGCGCTCTAGAGCAGGTTTTCATCCAGGATGTCTCTGTACATTGCTGCAGTCATCTTTCCCTTTACCCTGACTAGTCTTCTAGTTCCTGCCGCTGAAAAACATCCCCACAGCATGATGCTGCCACCACCATGCTTCACTGTAGGGATGGTATTGGCCTGGTGATGAGCGGTGCCTGGTTTCCTCCAAACGTGACGCCTGGCATTCACACCTAAGAGTTCAATCTTTGTCTTATCAGACCAGAAAATTTTGTTTCTCATGGTCTGAGAGTCCTTCAGGTGCCTTTTGGCAAACTCCAGGTGGATTTCCATGTGCCTTTTACTAAGGAGTGGCTTCCGTCTGGCCACTCTACCACACAGGTCTGATTGATGGATTGCTGCAGAGATGGTTGTCCTTCTGGAAGGTTCTCCTCTCTCCACAGAGGACCTCTGGAGCTCTGACAGAGTGACCATCAGGTTCTTGGTCACCTCCCTGACTAAGGCCCTTCTCCCCTGATCGCTCAGTTTATATGGCCGGCCAGCTCTATGAAAAGAGTCCTGGTGGTTTCGAACTTCTTCCACTTACGGATGATGGAGGCCACTGTGCTCATTGGGTCCTACAAAGCAGCAGAAATTTTTCTGTAACCTTCCCCAGATTTGTGCCTCGAGACAATCCTGTCTCGAAGGTCTACAGACAATTCCTTTGACTTCATGGTTGTTTTGTGCTCTGACATGAACTGTCAACTGTGGGACCTTATATAGACAGGTGTGTGCCTTTCCAAATCATGTCCAATCAACTGAATTTACCACAGGTGGACTCCAATTAAGCTGCACAAACTTCTCAAGGATGATCAGGGGAAACAGGATGCACCTCAGCTCAATTTTGAGGTTCATGGCAAAGGCTGTGAATACTTATGTACATGTGCTTTCTCAATTTTTTTATTTTTAATAAATTTGCAAAAATCTCAAGTAAACTTTTTTTACGTTGTCATTATGGGGTGTTGTGTGTAGAATTCTGAGGAAAAAAATGAATTTAATCCATTTTGGAATAAGGCTGTAATATAACAAAATGTGGAAAAAGTGATGCGCTGTGAATAATTTCCAGATGCACTGTAGCTGTACCAAATACATTTTTATTGGAAAATGAGCAAGCAGATAGTCAGAACATCTATGCAGTCCAACCTTGGTCAACCTTGGAGAGAAAATGGAATCAGATGATATATGGATGTATCAAATATCAAGGCATAATCAAAAATAAAGCATTTTAGTAAACAAAGCCCAAGAGATGTATCCAGAATCATTGTCAAAATATGGAGTGAAGTAGCTACATGTAACCAGAGACAAAATGTTAGGAGAAAATAGTACTTTAGAGTCAGAAAAGAATTGTAACCAGAAAACTCAGAACTAAATAACAGAACATCACTGTCTTTTTCTTTTAAATCCAAGCTTGGTCAATGAAGATCTTTAAATTGTCATTGTAGTGATATAATACGTCACACATTTCCAGTTGTTCAGCCAAGTAATGGCACAGCAACCATCAACAGAAATTTGGCAACCAAAAGGAAAATAAGAAAGTGCTATGGGAGAAGGAGATTTATCAAAAACACCTAGAAACACAATTTAATATTACCACTAGATGTGCTGGCTTCAGAATCCCTAAAAACAATATTGAAATAATATTTAGAGACCAAAGAACAGTTGAAAAACATTTTAATCATAAGCCAGATCATGCCATGCCTAATTTCCATCTGTGAAATTTATTAAAAGGGGAGCATGAATGTGATCTTCATGAACCCAAAAATGCTTTTCAGGGCTGTAGCCCCACCAATAAAGCAAATATCCAATTCACATGCCATGGTTATCAGTTCAATATCCTTTGGATCATATATTCCTTTTTCCCCTCAAGATGAAATCAAAGAATGATACTCAAGGCTTGTAGTAAGAAATACAATAAACAATTCTTAATTGTAAAATGTGAAACATTGTTGAAATGTCTTAAGGACCAGTTTAACTTGGCATCAAAACCTAACAATCACCTTTAAATAAATATCCGTAATTCCTATTTGTTGTCCACATCAACATACTTCGAATTAAACCAGTCTTTAACAATGTCAATGTAGTCAAAGATTGGAGTTACAGTCATGTTGTTATATTGATCGTTTAACGCTACTTGCTTTGTCTTTGTGTCCTACTACAAAAGCTTCTTAACACCACTCAAAAAAAAAAAAAACAACACAGACATTATTATGCAAAGGATAGTGCCTACAGTGGTCTGTATCCTCATGCATGCACATGCTTTGGACATCCTTCACTGTCTGTTCAGTTGTTGTCAATTTATTGCACATTATGCACATCCTTAACCTGGCCATCATAGAACATTCGGAGAACACATATACATGTACGATGACACCAACCACTCCAGGTAATACCTCTTGCAATATAATACAGTAATT
>JANRMT010062795.1:16590334-16604492 GCA_026402145.1 Polypterus bichir lapradei | reverse complement strand
CAAAAACACTCAGTGTGTTCCTATAGAACACAAATTATCAATGCATTCATAAAAAAAAAACTCTGACACTTAATTTCTTCAAATACTAGAACTATGTTTTTGAAAACGGAGACAGCAGAATATTTAGCCGCTTAGACAAAAATACAGGAAAGAATGTAAGGAACAGCACAGAAATATGACATTCAGTGCTTGAGTTATGCCCCTTAGATATTGCTTCCTTATAATTATCTAAACTACTGCTATTTTTAATTGCTTTGATAAATTATCAGCATCTCTAAACCTGGAAAGTAATCAGAGCGAGGTTACTTAGTGTTATTTAAAAGGTCAAAAATGAATTAAGTACACATAATAATACAAAAATCAGACCAAAATTGGTGAGGTCATTACTAAAACAGACAAAATGGTGGAGGCAAGATTAGGGGAGGGGCTACAGGTGGAGTCCTGGCCAGACCATAATAGTAGCATGCAGTATGTCAGCAATCAGTACTCTGAATGCCACAAACCCTTTCCAGGAATGTGCCTGGACACCCTCCTTCTCCTTTTCTTTCTCTTTCTTCTCCTTTTCCTTCTCCTGCTCCTTCTTGCGTAAGCCGGGATTTATACAGAGCACATTGAAACTGAAAGCTTTAGAGCTGGACCAAGCAGAGAATTTGTCTGCCTTAAGTCTTATTACGTCAGATTAGATTAATTGTTTTTTCCCTAAGTGCATTTTTCAGTGCAAAATTCTTATAAATGGTTTTTTTTTTACTTCTATTTGACATTATTTTTAAAGCACACTCAAACAAATGTATAAATATCTTTTTGTTTTAAATGTGCTCTAACGTTTTTACAGTTTTCATTGTAAACCCTTCTATTACAATTCTTCCAACTTGTTAGCTTTTCATATTTCCAGCTAAGGCAAACAGAACATTTCACCAATGATATTAAATTCAAACAATGAAACGTGGTGGTGGTAGTATCATGGTTTGGGCCTGTTTTGCTGCATCTGGGCCAGGACGGCTTGACTTCATTGATGGAACAATGAATTCTGAATTATATCAGAACGGAATCTCAAGAGGAGGTGGGTCATGCAGCAAGACAATGACCCTAAGCACAGAAGTCGTTCTATCAAAGAATAGTTAAAGAAGAATAAAGTTAATGTTTTGGAATGGCCAAATCAAAGTCCTGACCTTAATCGAATTGAAATGTTGTGGAAGGACCTGAAGTGAGCAGTTAATGTGAGGAACCCCACCAACATCCCAGAGTTGAAGCTGTTTTGTATGGAGGAATGGGCTAAAATTCCTCCAAGCCGGTGTGCAGGAATGATCAAAAGTTACCCGGAAACGTTTAGTTGCAGTTATTGCTGCAAACAGGGTCACACCAGATACACATACTTTTGCCACTCACAAATATGTAATATTCGATCATTTCCTCAATAAATAAATTACTATAATATTTTTGTCTCATTTGTTTAACTGGTTTCTCTTTATCTACTTTTAGGACTTGAGTGAAAATCTGATGATGTTTTAGGTCATATTTATGCAGAAATATAGAAAATTCTAAAGGGTTCACAAACTTTCAAGCACAACTGTAGCTTGAAACACAATAGCATCTCTTCATTCCAAAGGATGTCTTCATGTTAGGGAAGTTGCCTTGTGTCAATTACAATCTTTCTGGTTTCCTCATTTATTAAAATATTAATTTATAGAGTATTATTTGTTTGTGTAATTAAATTAACCTCTTTTAAAGGAGGCAGATGGTAAGTTGTTGTTTAGATTTGTTGCATTTCAAAGCTGTGCCATGCTGTTGATAATGAAGAAATCACATCAGAAAATGAAAGAAAGAGAAGACAGAGGTAGGCAGTCATAAATGAGGGTGACTGACCAGTTTTGAAGGATAATAGGATGAAGGGATTGCAAGTGTTAGCTATGAGGTTAACAAGTGGGTATATAAACTGAATGATCTGCTCTCTCACAACTGACATTGGGATCTAGCGGCTATTAATACTGCTGTATTCAAATATGCATCTTTTTTATAATTAAATCCATCCATCAACCAATTATCCACACATTTCTTGTTCAGTTCAAGGTCACATTGGGGTTTCTGCTTATCCTGGCAACACTGATTTCAAGACAGAAACCACCCTTATTATATCAGGCTTTCAAAGGCTCCAAACTGGCTCAATTTATGACAGTTAATCAAAATTGATCTTACTGAGATGTCTGAGTACCAGCAGAAGAACCCACTCTAACATTAGTAGAACATGCAAACCTCACACCGACAGTAACCAGGCTGGTTTTGAACTCAGGACTCTGGAGATATGGAACAGTTGCACCATAGTATTTTTTTTAGTTGTTTTAGTTCTTTCCTTATGTAATCTTTTTCAGACTTTTGCTGACAGAGCACTCCAAGGGTTCTCCTCTGTCATTCCAGTCCTTGTTGCTGTGTCCTGTTTTGGATCTCTGATTGGAGGCTGCTTTGCAACTCCCAGGTAAAAATATAAGTTTTCAACCCATTTTTACTAGGAGTGAAGGAATGTAATTTAAAGATGCCAGTTTGATGTTTAAATCTAAGGTAGCTTTTATGAAATGGCACTGCTAATAAAGAAGAGCTAGGAACCTAGAATAACTTTGCTTTAAAAGAAGATCTGAGTATGCAAAGGATTATTTCCAAAATATTTCTATATGACTAAGGTTCAAAGGGGTAAAATAATTCCACAATTTTCAAGTGAAGAGATATTATTTCTATTACTCTGAATAGTATTAACAGGGTTATGAAAAAGATAAATTGATTTTATACTGAAGATGAGTGCAGAGTTCGGCAAACTTGCCCTTAGTGGTCCGTAATGTGCTGAATTTTCAAGAGAAAAATTAAAGTGAAACTGTTTTATTCTTTTAAAGACAAATATTTAGCAGACATACATCTTGTTTAAGCAAGACGTTATAAATAAGTATAGCGCCTTGAAAGCAAAGTTTCTATCCTCTGATTTTTAAATGCTTGTTTAGAGAAGACAATTAAAACTCAACTTGTGGAGAGGAGTCCCTCTTTCACTTTTTTATGAAAGAGATGCCTTCTCTCCATCATACAGTACTTTTTCCCAATAGTAGTCACCTAATTGTTATATGTGTAATGAAATAATCTGTCACCATTAAACTTTTTAGGTCAAAATATATTCAGCGCCTTCCTTAAAGTCATCTTCCTGAGGTAGCTGTTCTTCTATTATCTTTAGCTTTTAGCAAACATTTGTGTTTTTCTAGTTCAGTGATCAGAATATGTTTAAGTTGGTTTATTCTAAATATAGTGCAGAAACTTATATTCCTACAAATGTTTGTCACTAAATTTAATTTCAAATAAAGTAGAAAATTGTATGCAACATATGCAGTGCATACAAATATATTGTAAATATATAAGTATAAACTTTTGCTCTCTTTCAATGTATTCATAGATCTGAAAGACTCAGAGTAAACAGTGTCATGTAAGATACATTTATTTGAGGTAAAAAAGGCTAAGGCCTGTTGACAACAGAGGAAAGGAACATTAAATTCCCATTTACATGAGTCTCAGGAACTCATTGATGACTGTGAAAAAACAAATTCAAATTATATGCGATGTACCTGGGGACAAATAAAGTTCGTTCTATCTATGAAGTATTTCTAGATGATGGACTCCACCACTACTTTTTTATTTTGCTTTTTCAATATGTAGTAGCAATGTCTCATGAATTTTAAGACCATTTTATTTTAATTTATTATTTTTATCCCTATGGTTCATGTTTCTGATTTATTTTAGCAAACCCCACATGAATTTTGTTCAGAATTCATAATACCTTTTTCTTGTAAGTTTTACTCAAGTTCTTATTTGATATACTTTATGCAGGATGCTGTTCTCTGGCTCCAGGGAAGGACAGTGGCCTGTTCTCTTTTCTATGATTCACATTCGAAGGCACACTCCTCTGCCAGCAGTGCTTCTGATGGTAACCAATGACTTACTTATAATGTTGATGGACATTACCACTGACCAAAGGTTTCCTCTTCTCTCTAATTACAGTAAATGTAATATACAGTATAATCAGCCTGCTTTTTGCTAGAACATATACCTCTCATTGAAAGTAACCTTGCTTTATTTAGTTAAATATTTATTTAGTTAATATTATACAAAATTATTGTCTGTCTGTTATACCTTCATTGTTATCATTCTTTAAATTAATATTGTTCTTTATCAGTATGCTGCTGCTGGAGTATATGAATTTCCCCTTGGGATTAATAAAGTATCTATCTATCTATCTGTCTATCTATCTATCTATCTTAACATTTTCCTTTGTGGCTACAAAACTAATTGTAGTTCTAGGTCAAGTGCTAATTTTTTCCTAAGGACCTCATAAAAATTGCTATTACATTCATTTTTATTCATGCACTGTTTTATATAATAAGATATATGCTGTGTGTAGAATTAATGGTATTACTCCCTTCCTTGCAGTATCCTTTGATGGTTTTCATGATCTTGGCTGGTGAGCTCTTTGGACTAGTAAATTTTTATAGCTCTTCTCGATGGATGTTTACGGCCCTGACTGCTTTGGGCCTCATACTCCATCGATACCAACACCCAGATCTTCCACGGCCTTTTAAGGTACTTATTTTATTTTTCTCTCTATACAGTTTTGTTTTCTATGCCTATAATTACAAGCAGAGTAGGAATACATTTAATGTTGAATACTCTTTTCTTTCCCTGAGCTCAGATTAAGGCAATGTATATTTCTTTGATAAAGCTAGAAATGTCATTTTCATCATTTGCATTCTAGTTGATTTTAATCTATTAATGCTCAGACATAACACAATAGCCTGGCAATTACTCTGACTGAACTCTTGCGGTTATGAAATTATTATTTAAATAGGTGAGAAATACATTATTTATGTTTATAACATGAAGATTTTTGTCCTTAGGCAAAACAATTTAAATAAGTAAAACAATTTTAACACATTTTTATAATTTTACATTTTGTATTATTATATAATAAAAGCAATATTACAGATCTTCAATGTGAAGTTTCCTTTGTAAATGTGTCATCATCATGGGGCCAAAATATGCTTCTCAAAAAATATTTATTTTAAAAAGGAAAAAATAAATACATTTTTGCCAAGTAGATGAAAACTCACAAAATCAAACCTGTAGAAGTGTTTAGTGCAAAAAGTGATACCTTGGCAAGTGGCAAGGGCCCACTCTTGCACAACTCACCCAACCATGTTTTTCACGTTTATTTTCTATTCATTCATTTTCTAGTCAGTGCCACAGAAGCAAATTCCTATTAAAGCAGTAAATAGTTCAATGTGCAAATCCTGAATGAAGCATCAGTCCATTTAAGGCCCCACTCATACACACACCTACTAATAATTGACTACTTTAGGGTTACCAGTTGACTTGTCATATGTTTCTTTTGCACTTGAAAGCAAAAGTAGTGCTGCCAGAGGAATCCCACCCTAGCAAACACTGTTGCACTTTTATTTATAAGTGAGTTATCAAGGTTTTCTCAAACTGGTTCCTATAAATATTAAAGCAGAAGATTGATTAATAGTTCAGCTGAATTCTTTTCAGGACACTGCTAATATTTCTCTCTCTCTCTCTCTTTGCACAGGTACATCTATTAATCCCTGTTGTTTACACAGTTCTATGTTTTTTCATTGTGGGGATGTCCCTCTACTCTGATCCAGTCAACACAGGAATCGGTTTTGCCCTCACGTTGACTGGTATCCCAGTTTATTTCCTTATGGTTCAGAAGCAGAGACTGCCTTTATGCTTCATCAGAGCTTACCGTAAGTAGCCAACAGTGTTTATTTTTGGACTTCTGTCTTTTGCAATTTCATTTCACCTCCTGGTGCAGCCATAAAAATCACAGTCCTTACCAAAACTGTGCATCAGTCCTGCCTGAGGTTGCAACAATTTAATAAGATGTCATAAATAACAGCCACTGTTCTGTAGACAGTGCAGCGTTTCAGAATTACCACTGTTACCATGCTATTTTGGGCGAGTTGGTTGAATTCACTGCCCAGTTACTGAGTGTGTGGCATTTGCCTGTTCTCCCTATGTTGGCATGAGTTGTCTCTAAGAACTTTTGTTTCTTCCTACATCACCATAACATTTTTTAAGCAGCTCTAAATTGACAGAATGTGTGTGTGATAAACTTGTTTCTTGTTCAGGGGCCTGCCAACAGTGTGAACATGCGACAAACTGGCATCCCCTCCACAGTTATTTCCTGCCCTGTGCCATGTTCTACCAATGTAGACTGTGCCCCACAGTAAGCCTGAAATGAAAAAATGGGTTAAGAAAATAAATAGATAAGTAGGTGTGTGATAGCTCTGTTTTTAATGTGTTTACAAAGATATGATAATGTATCTGTTTTTTTAATATAAATTCAAAAAGTGAGTTCTTTGTGTTAACTTAAATTTATTTTCCTTATACTCAGGGGCATTACAGTCCAACAGTTGCAGAAATATTGAACAATACAAGGCATGTTCCAAGTATGTAGTGCAGCATACACAGATCAATAAGGATAACAAGGAGAAAAACAATAAATGTAATAATGTCAAGTTAACAATTCCAATTGTAAACATTAAACAATGCTCATTTGCTAAAAAATCAGATTATAATATATGACTGATTTAAGTGTAAAATAAGTACTCAGTATTGCTCACCAGTAGTAGCAGAAAAGAACAAAAAAAAAAAGACGAAAATTATAGTGAGTGTTAGAAAAATAAAGTTGGAGATGCAAGTGAAGTTAGTAGTGTAAACAGTGCAAGTACTTTGCATGATGGGGGTTTAAGTCACATCAGCACAAGTCAAACAGATGAGTGTACACTGTGTGCATAAGCAGCATAACTGACTGCAAAATAAAATGTGTGTCAGTTTGGTGTTATAAGACTCGATTCTTTGATATTGATTTATTGATAGCAGCGAAACATAAAGTTCATTGTGGGGGTGTGAGTGGTCTGTAGTGACAAGAGGTTTTTTGTACAGTAACTTTGTAGTGTTAGCTAAAATTACTTTATTGTATGTTCCACACTGATATGTAGACAATGGTTAAATGCTGCAAGACTGCTGAAGTATTTTTAAAAGTGTGTAAAAACCTGAAATATGATACTTTTTTATTAAGTTGGTGCTCAGTATGCAATGTTATATATGCTTTTAAAATACATATGTGTTGCTTCGGCAAATTATTTCCATCAATAGTAACTTCTTTTGGCAATACTTTATATTAAGGGGCCCACAGATGTATGTCACACCCCATCATTACTCTTCTTTGCCTCTTCTTACACTTATCAAACTTTGGGGAAAGAGTATACAGTTTACAGTTACAATGTACTTGCACCCAGGACTATGGTCCACTAGCTTCTGTCAGTGGCTCCTTCGGATTTCACCCTGGTATGACTGGCACCATTGCCTTCTTATTGGGAGTGTTTTCTCTCCCTCAGAGCTACCTGAGAAATAACTTGGTTCCCAGCCCCCAGTGGTAGAATAGAGCAAAAATAAATTTTATTCTTAAGCATTATTTAAATTGCAATACCATTAACAAAAGAAAAAATAAAGAATATGTTTAATTCTATGCCATACAACCTGTTAGTGTTAAATGTTCAGTTTTTCTAAGTTTTTCTTTAGAGTTTAGCAGGAAATCAGAGCATTCTAACCTGGACACACACAGGCAGGACACAGGTTCAACACAACACCTGGTTTATTTACACTAAAGTGTGCACAAAACACCAACACCAACATACCAGTGTACAGTTCCTTCTTGCCACCAGTCCATTCGCCTCAGGCTTTGTTTTCTTCCTCTCAACTCTGGCCATTCAATGGAGTGAGGCAGCTCCTCTTATTCAGGCCCGAGGAGTATTCCTGGTGGCTCATCAGTATTACCTGGAATCACTCCCAGGTGTGTTTGAGGTCCTCTATAGGGCTCTGCACCTCCCCGTGGCGGCCCCCACGGAACCCAATAGGGCTTCACCAAACTCCAGCTCCAGTCACCAAGGACGGCTGACCTGTAGTGTCCCAGGGGAGGTATTGCTTCACCAATGCCCTCTCCCCTGGTCCTTCCACTCTATTGGCGTCCTGGGCAGGTAGTGGCCATGGCCGCCCATCACAATACTTTTTAGTTAACTAATTACCAGAATATTCAGAATTTCTTAATCAAATACAAAAGCATTAACAGATGAGGAACATTTTGTAGTAACTGAGTAACATAATAAGCTGTTTTAACAGAAAAGGAATAAAGTGTCTTTAAAAAGTTCACTTTCTAGACATTACAGAAAAAGCTCTGCTCCTTCTTCCCACAAGAATTATACTATAAATAATGAAATAAGAAACATTTAACAGACCTTACTGATTGAATTAAACAAAAACAAGGCAAATTACCAGTCATCTTAGATGTGTATGCGAACATGTATAGGTAAAAGTCTTTGTTTTACCAGTTTTCATTTTAAGCAGTCCCTAATCAGACATGGCAATGAACTCATTTTAAGAGAGCAAATAGAGAAACAGAAGTTGATGATATGTTTGACATGTTGGTTCTATTATTTTACAGACACCCTCACTAAGAAGCTTCAGATTTTCCTGGAAGTGATGCCACAGGAGGTGCAGACCTACTAAATCTTGGGCTGATCAAAGCTTTACCTTCAGAAACTCATTTGGACTATAAATCATACTGTATGTGTGCCAAACATACAACAAGATTTTATTTTAGCTGGAAAGCAATGTGTTATGTGTTAAAGACCATCACCATGAAGAAATAAAATAAACAACATTTATCTGATTAAGTTGTTTAAGGAGTGGCTGATGTTCTGTGTTTTATTTACTGAAAAACATTCATTGAAAACTTTAGCTCAAAATTATTTCACATGAATATACATTTTTACCATATAATATGCCAAATGTTCAAAAATATCATTTTTTTTATTTACTAACTAGAGTAGAGTATCGAACAATATGGCAAAATATGGTCTATTTTCTACTTATACAGACTAATGCAATGCAATATAACAAACAAATTAACTCACAATAAACCTATTGATTTATACTGGGTACATTAAAATAGCTTTATTAAATATTTTGGCCAGGTACATTTGTTATTATTAGGTAGAGGACAGTAAATTAATGACAAACCAATCATTTATTTCCCAGCAAATTGCTAATGTAACAGCAACTTGGGACAGAGACATGGGTGTTGGTTCACTTTTGGTTACAGAATAACCTACTACACATTTTTAAATAAATTAGACCACTTAAAAAGCACACAACATATTTAAATTATTATACAAATTCAAAACAATTATTGTATTAATAAAACAAACATTTAATCTGCATTATTTTCAGTTATGTTACAAAGACATTTCCATATTTACATATTTTCCATATTTTAAATTTAAAGTGGACTCTATATTATGTTGAAAACTTAATGTAGTTAAGTCTTTTTTTTTTTTTGAAAAAAGTACTGTTCATTAAAATTATTTTTTGGTATCCTTTAGCTAAAGTACTGGTAACAAAAGATTGCTCTGCAGTGACAGTGATATTCCATGTTTATTATTATAAAACATACGACTATAAAATGGTAAAATTAGAAACACAGATTTTTGAAATGGTCTGCAGTAACTGCTGGATTTAATTTTTAATGTAAAATTCATTCAGTAAATGATAAAAATTCTTCTACTATCAATCATATTTGTGATGTGATGAATCAGTTACTGTATATTTAAGTGTCCTGCAAACATTAATAAAAATATTCTTTGCTAGAATATTCCTCTTGGCCAAGGACAAATAATTAAATCTCATAGCGGACAATATGAAAGATATTACAGTTATTGCTAAGTAACAACCCACCTTTCAGTCTGCCTGAAAAATTTCACAATTTACATTTTTTATCTGGCTTAAGTCACAATAGATTTCTCTATTAGGCTCAACTTTATCACAACACACTTTTCAGTCTGACTCATCCTAAAGGTTCATTAACTGTGGAAGAAATTTACCGGCATCCCCCACTGGGTTCATTGATTCAGGCAATAAAACACAGGCAGCAGAAAAACGTCAATCAGTCTTCTTTATTATCTAAGTCTTCTAGAGGTAACCCTAATAGGAGTGCAAGAACCTTATTGGCAAGAGTTACAAAGGAGGGGTGCCTGTCGGGCTCTTTATAGACTTTACTGATCAGATCACAATTCTAAGGAATTCATTAGAATTATCAGAAAACTTTTATCCTGATTGATTACATCCAGTTGTTAACGGGACATGAAAAAACATTGATACCTTAAATAGCCACAATTAATTCGGGCCACCAGGCAGAATGACAGTCCTGTTAGTTTAGGAGTTCCTGACTTTTTAGATGTTAAAAAAGTATGCTACTTGCATAGGATGCATGTCCAATTTGTTCTCAACCCTTTGCATGACCAGATGTTCCCTTGTTAGTTCGCCTACAGGAAACGTAGCCTGAGCAAAACTTTAAAAGATGACTCAGGTGCTGCCATGAATGGCAGCCTTTCCAGCAGCTCCGTGTACGACTTTATCTTTTTACCTTTTTCTCTGTTTCACTATTTTTACCACTTTCTTTCATGTGAACTCATTCCCAGGCCACTTTTTATTACTTTTTTACTACTTGGACATGGATTTTTGCACACCGAGACTCATCTATTCAGGTAGTCAACTTCAAGCGCTGAGAACAAAGGCCCATGCCGGTGTGGTTCCCTATTTACCTGATGAGGTAAGAAGGCTGTATCATAGCAGCAGAGCCGGCGCTAAGCTAAAGGCTAAATGGCTAGCGAGAAAGTGGCAATACAAGCCTTCGGTGCCTTCTGTGATCCTGGGAAATATGAACTCACTACCAAATAAGACTGACGAACTAGCTGCGCTGGTGAAAAATATCAAGACCTACAGAGAATGCAGTTTGCTGTGTTTTTGTGAAATGTGGCTAACAACTAACATCCCAGATGCTAACGTGGAGCTACCCAGGTTTAGCACAGTTAGAGCGGACAGAGACGCAAATACCTGTGGAAAGGAGGAGGACTCACTCTCTATGTGAATACAAGGTGGTGAAACGCTGAACATGTAAACGTCAAAATCTGTACTTACTGCAGGGACATCGAACTGTTGGCCGTAAGTCTGAGTCCCTATTACTTGCATAGAGAGTTTGGACACATCATTGTTGTTATTGTTTACATCCCTCCTCGGGCTGACGTGGAGATAGCGTGTGACATCATCCATTCTGCTGTTGTTAAACTACAAACGTGTGGTGATTCTAGTATTAAAACACACATAACAAAACTATCTAAAACATTCTTTTTCATCTTAAAAATATTGAAAAATTTAGATGATTTCTAAGTATGTAGGATACTGAAATTAATTCGTATACTTATTACTAGTAAGATTGACTACTGCAAACTGTTATTCACTGGCTGTTGTCACACACCTACGCATGGGAGGCAGCTAAAGGGCTCGAAAGAAGGCAATTCCCCTTCGGACCAGGGGGTGGCAGAGTGTACTGATCCCTTCTCTTTATTCCCCGCTGACAAAATGTGGGAAATTCCGCCTGGGCCCTTTAACGTCACTTCCAGTTCTACCCCTAAAGACGTCACTTTGGATTCCACCCCTGAGGATGCCACTTTCAACTTTACCCCTGACAATGTCCCTTCTGGTTCCACCCCTGAGGACCTCAATTCTGGGTCCACCCCTGAAGTTCTGGGTCCTCCTTCCATCTTTGAAACCCACCATGTCTGTACCAAGCCTCAGTTCTGCTTTGGACTATTGTCTGCAAAGACCATTTTTTTGCTTTAGCAGCTATTTTCCAAGTATAAGGTAGGCTGCCCCTAACCTGTTTTTGGGTGTCAAGGCCCAATTATTTATCACACTGTTCAAATCATTCTTTATGCAGCTTTCAGTTAATTCAAAGACTGTTCCAAGAATTATTACAAGAACCATAAGTATGACCACATAACCCCTCTTTTCAGGTCTTTTCACTTGCTCCCAGTTACATTTATGTCAGATTTCAAATTCCACCCTTCAAGCACATAAAGCCTTAAATGGCCAAGGCTCCGCTTACATAACTGAACTTGTCATTGCTTACAAACCAGAGGGCACATTAAGATCTAAAGATGTCAGCCTACTTATGATTCCAAGGTGAAGAAAATAACAGTGGGAAGTCAATCTTTACAGAGGCCAGAAGCCATGGAATGATCTGCCTGCTAACAGATGCCCCTTCAGTCTCAGCTTTTAAATCCAGGCTGAAGACTCACTACTTTAGTCGAGCATACACTGACTAGAGCTGCAGATAAGCTGTGCATATTTAATTTCTGTTTGTTAATCATATGTACAAAAATATAATACAATATGTATAAACCATTACTAACCCTCTTCTATTCTGTTTCTCTTCTCTGTAACTTGATGTGGCATTTGGTGCCACTGCTCTACTGCCAAGCTGCTCTCCTACCCAAGAAAACGTCTTCTCAGATAAAAGAGCATTGGAATCAAGGGATGGAAAGATTCTTTTATCAGACTGGATGGCACTTTCCTTTAGGAAGAAACCTCTATAAAGGATTAACGGGTTTATGTTCACCCATTTTCATCATCAAAGGAATATGCAGAAACTTTAAGAAAATAAAATGTCTGGTTATATACTTAAAACTATTAAAAATAAATCCATTATGCTCATAGTATGTAATGATCTAGTAACTTCATATCGGGACTATTGTTTAAAGTTCTGGTTACTACATTGCAAGAAAGACACAGCAGTACTTGAAGCTGTACAGAGAAGAATAACCAAGTGCATCTCATGACTTAAGGACATTCCCTACTCTGCAAACTCAGAGAATTAGACCTGTTTACTCTAGAGCAGAGGAGACAGCGTGGTGATCTAATCAAGATTCTCAAAAGCAATCATAGAACAGATCAAACAGAATTCTTTCAATTCATCATAGAATCATGTACTTGAGGACTCCAATGGAGAGGAGGTTAGGAGCATGCGCTGATACAGCACATTGCCGCACCCACCACATGACAAACCAACTCAGGACCCCAGGTTAGGACCCGAGTGCAGCCATGCAATGGGTGACACCTCAGCACCACACTAGTTCAGGTGGAGTGGAACAGTGTGAGGTTTTCTATGGTGGCTGGAGTGCCAATTCTGTCACCAACCCCCAGGTTTTTCCCTGCGGGGTGGAGGGCCTACATGTAGGGCAGGATGCAGATTAACGTCACACCCAGGATGAAAGCAATTGCAGGTTAAGGGCCTTGCTCAAGGGCCCAACGGAGTAGAGTCCAATGGAGTTTAAGGAAAAGTGAATTTAAGATTTAAACCAGGAAGTATTTCTTTACTTAAAGTGTTGTGGGAGTCTGGAACAAACTACCGAGACTTGAAGTTTAAGAGAAACCTTGACAACCCTTAAAAAGTATCTGAATGAGATATTGGAACAGCATAGCTGTTAGCTAAATAAAAAAGACTGTTTCAAATTCAAATTCTGGCCCTGTGGCTTCCTATGTGCAGTTGAAATTTTTATTTGCATATCTGACCGACATGCAACATGTCGCTACTTCCCGATTCCATGATCATCAAATATTACTTGTCAAATACAGAGATATGTTAGATTAGTTGGTACTATGGCATGATAAATTGACACCTTGATTGTGTTCGGTCCTACCTTGTGCACATGGCTGCTGGGACTGGCTCCAGTCCCCAACTCTAGAAGTTAATTAAGTAGGTTACAAATTGGTTGAAGGGATGTGAAAGGTGTCCATAGGAAGGGTAAAGATGTTCATATTCTCACAAAGTAAGGTGCAGTAAATCAAAATCTGAAATAATAATCAATATGAAAAAATTAGATTTTGAATTGAGAGAAGGTGATGAATATTACATAAAAATTTGTTGGAATGTTTGAGTAAATAAAGTGTAAATAAATGGAGATTGTTAATATAAATACATGATACAGGCTTATTAACATATTAGGAGACAAATGCAAGAAAGAAGTTTTACGTATAGAAATAGTTAAGATAGTGGTGAGCATCATTAACATAGACTGATGAACATGAATGTTTAGCCAAGAAACCTCATGATAGATCAGAAGTACAGTAATCCCTCCTCGATCGCGGGGGTTGCGTTCCAGACCCCCCCACGATAGGTGAAAATCCGCGAAGTAGAAACCATATGTTTGTATGGTTA
>JANRMT010062795.1:16510333-16536361 GCA_026402145.1 Polypterus bichir lapradei | reverse complement strand
TCAACTTTTGCTTTCTCTTTCCCTGCTACAGATTGTGAATTTTGGTGTTGTTTAAATCAGGTCCTTGTTGACAGATTTATTTCATTATTTGATAGGCTGTTTCTGATGTGAAAATTGACTATTTTTTTCTTTTTTGAATTTTTGCACTCTTTATAGATTTGTGTTTTGTGTTTTGGTTTAATTTGACTAATTTCTTGGTTAATTGCTTTTTAATCAAATATTTAAAGAAATACTCCATCCAAAAATTAATACATTTCTAAATATTGCTTACCCCATGTGCTTTACAGTGATGGCCAAGATAAATTTTTATTCTCGTGAAGAATGACAGAGAGTAGTTGCAAGACTTCTCACTACATCCAAGTCCTTAGCTCATATCACCCCTATTTTAGCATCATTACATTGGCTGTCAATTAGTTATAGGATCCAGTTTAAAAATCCTACTCTGAATGGTCTGGTTCCAGTATATGTGAACCTGTAGATCTTATCTATTCTGACCAGTGCTTACTTGTTATTCCACCCACTAGATTGAAAACAAAAGGGGATAGAGCCTCTCCATTATGGCTCCCAAGCTCTGGATCTGTCTCCTCCTTGACATCAGAGCATCTAATTCTGTAATTACATTTAACACTCGATTAAAAACATATTATTTTAGACATATTCTTGTTAGGTTGCTTTTAGATCTTTCTATTATGTATTTCATTGATTTATTTATTTATTTGATGCAATTTTATATGAAATATTGTATTTTTTTATTTTACTTTTATTATTCTTTTTTGACATTGTAAAGCACTTTATGTACTTGAAAAGTACTCTATAAATAAATGAAATGAAAAAAATCATATAATGGAATTTAACACCCACCATTACTGGACAACAGAAAATTACAATAAAAATGTAAATGGAGAAAGGGGGAAAATTCTCATATAAAATAATCCATAGGTCTTTGATCCATTTGAATGTACAAAATATGCAGAAAGTATGTATTTTTGCTGAAATATTAAAATGTACTTTTGAAAAAAGCAGCATGCTTTGTAAACAGTACAATGAATTTCGACAATTTTTGCTTTTGAAATGAAGACAGGACTATTGACTAAAGCATGAGGAGTGAGAGGCAATACTTCTGTGAGTGTGTATTCCTTCACAAGAGCATTTTCTGGAAGTTGTATATTTAAAAATATTTTAGTAAAAAACTAAAAATACTTGTTTGGGACATTGTGAGCAAATGAATTGATGACCTTGCATGTGGAATTTACAACACAAGTTCCATGACAATTTTTCATGGACATCTATAAGCCTTTCTACCTTATTTCTGAATGAAAAATGAGATTACATTTTTCTCAACTGTCACTAAAAACCACATGGGTAAGCAACATTGAAACAAAATGTAATTTTTGGAGTGTTCCTTTAAGTTTTTTATACACATGATCTGGTTTTTAGACAATTTTCTTACTGCTTGTGCTGGTGAATCTTTACACCCTCTGCAATAAGTATTTATTGTGACTGGATTAATATAAGGCAAATTTTTGTTTTTATTTTTTGTTTTCTTTAGAAACATCCCTTTGTCGATCATGTTATCCATGATAACAGTGACAATTTTTTATCTTCTGATGAATATTTCTTATTACACGGTGATGACATCTCAAGATGTTCTGGAATCCAATGCTGTGGCTGTGGTTTGTGAATTTACTTTTAATAACTATGAACAGATAAATATTAGAATGACTTTAATGGCCTGCCTGGTAAGACAGTGATTAGCACTGCTGCATGACAACCTCAGTAGGCAGGAGTAGTAGTCCTCTCCCATTTAAGATTATTCATCCATTATCCAACTCGCTGAATCTGAACACAGGGGTCTGTTGGAGCTAACCCCAGCCAACACAGGAACCAATCCCGGGCAGGGTGCCAACCCACCGCAGGACACACACAAACACAAATGTTATCAGCGCACTGTATCTATACGTTTGGGTCTGCCTTGTCTGTCCTGCATCTTCAACCGCCATCTGATCCAACTCAGAAACAGCTAATGAGCTGTTAGCAGCTCACCCACTCTCTTCACCCCAGTGTCCAAGACATACTTTCATAGGTCTAATGACCTATGCTCGGGTTCAGATCAGGTAGGCAATTTTGCCTTATCACACCCTTCCAGGTTTCACTATCGTTACCCACATGAGTGCTAAATTCCCCCATTACACCAATAGAGTCCCCAGTGGAAGCACCTTTCAGCACTTCTCCCAAGGTCTCTAGCCAGTGCTTTTCTTCTGAAGTGACCAGGAGGTGATCATCTTGTTCACCATGATAATTTCCAATGAATATGTGCTATGCTGGGGTGCTATAAGTAAGCCCACACCATCCTGAAGCCTCTCACTCTAGACAATTCCAGAGTGGTATAAACTCTAGCTCCTTTCAAGGAATTTGCTTCCAGAACTCATGCTGTGCATTGAGGTGAGACAAATTATGTTTAGACGGTACCACTCTACCACCCACACTAGGTTGGGTTCCTTCCCCATAAGAGAGTTCATATTTCATGTCACTGGAGTTAATTTCGCTAGCAGTTGATTGGTTCACCAAGGCACTTATCTTCGACTGCTGCCTAAATCACAGGATGGTTATGATCCCTCCTGCTTATCAGTATTTTATATTTAATTAAAAGTAATGCCTACTAATCCAATGTAAGCATCTTACCCAAATGCTGGTCTTTAATTGATATAGTTCAATCTAGTGGTAATATTGTAATGGTGATACAATTTTAAGGGTTTACTGCCTTCATTTTACTTATATAAATAGTAAATTTGGTCTGCAATTCTGACCATTTTTTAATAACACTAAATGATTAACATGTAACATACATAAATGGTTGATACAGTCTAATTAAAAATGACCAAATTTAGGTTAATTATTTTTACATTCACCCAAAACATAAACATTTGCAAATAAGAAATGCTTAATTAGGCTAGGAGTCCAGTTAAAAAAGACAACTTGTTCGGAAAACTGAAACCACAAGGGGTCCACAGAGCTATGTTTGAGAACCACTGGACATGATTAATGTGAATAGTGTATTAAATTTAAAATCTAAAGTAACATAAACGTAAGGTGTCCTTTTTCCAAGCCTGCTAAAATCAGTTCTAATTTCTGATAAGATAATTAGGCCCTAATGAATTCTATGAATATAACTGCATACCCTTTAAATCCATCACTGATTCCACCCACATTAGGTATATACAATGTTATTTTTGGCCCTCAATAAGATTGAGTTTAAACTGTTAATTTAGCAGTTATTTAATTTTATTGTAATTATGTTTAGGCACATGAACTTTTATATTGTTCGTGTTGTTGCAGGTCACATGGTTGGGAAGAACGACCTAACATGAGCAGTATGTATAACATTATCATATTGCAGCTCTTTAACAGTTAGATGTCAGCACTTTGGATCCAAACACTACTACATTGTGTGCTTGGTTTAGGAAAGAAAAACATCAGACAGGTTTCGGAAACTCTCACATGTTTTGTTTATTTGATTTTCCCAATCATTTTGAAACTTTGACAATCATTATTTTGTTTGTCATTTCTTTTGAAATTTGTCTGTTTCTGGTCATTTTCTGTTGGAATCTTCCCATGTTTGTACTTTGGTTCCTGGTCAAAAACACTCAGTGTATTCCTATAGAGCACAAATTATCAATGCATTCATAAAAAAAACTCTGACACTTAATTTCTTCAAATACTAGAACTATGTTTCTGAAAACAGAGTCAGCAGAATTTCTAGCCGCTTAGACAAAAATACAGGAAAGAATGTAAGGAACAGCACAGAAATATGACATTCAATGCTTGAGTTATGCCCCTAGATATTGCATCCTAATTATTATCTGAACTACTTCTATTTTTAATTGCTTTGATAAATTATCAGCATCTAGCAAATTTTACTTAGTGTTATTTAAAAGGTCAAAAATGAGTTAAATACACATAATAATACAAAAATCAGACCAAAACTGGTGAGGTCGTTACTAAAACATAAAAAATGATGGAGGCAAGAGTAGGGGAGGGGCTACAGTTGGAGTCCTGGCCAGACCATAATAGTAGCATGCAGTATGTCAGCAATCAGTACTCTGAATGCCACAGACCCTTTCCAGGAATGTGCCTGGACACCCTCCTTCTCCTTTTCTTTCTCTTTCTTCTCCTTTTCCTTCTCCTCACATAATCCGGGATTTATGCAGAGCACATTGAAACTGAAAGCTTTAGAGCTGGACCAAGCAAAGAATTTGTCTTCCTTAAGTCTTATTACGTCAGATTAGATTAAATGTTTTTTCCCTAAGTGCATTTTTCAGTGCAAAATTCTATCCATTCATCCATTTTCCAACCCGCGGAATCCGAACACAGGGTCACGGGGGTCTGCTGGAGCCAATCCCAGGGCACAAGGCAGGAACCAATCCCGGGCAGGGTGCCAACCCACCTCAGGACACACACAAACTTCAAGCACACACTAGGGCCAATTTAGAGTCACCAATCCACCTAACCTGCAGGTCTTTGGATGGAAACCAGAGCGCCTGGAAGAAACCCACGCAGACAGGGGGAGAACATGCAAACTCCATGCAGGGAGGACCTGGGAAGCAAACCCGGGTCTCCTAACTGCGAGGCAGCAGCGCTACCACTGCGCCACCGTGCCGCCCACAAAATTCTTATAAATTTTTTTTTTTTTACTTCTATTTGACATTATTTTTAACTCTTTTAGGGCCAATGTCGACTTTTGTCGACAGCAGGGGTTGAGGGTGGATGTTGACTTTAGTTAACATCCAGGGGCAGAGGGTAATAAACAGCTGTAGACGTCGACAAAACTCACCATCACGTTATGGGTAGACCCACTTTGCTAGGAGGAATGTTAGACTCATTGAGTTGACAATAAATCCCTGTGTGTGTGTGTGTGTGTGAGGAGCGTAGAGTAAACAACGTCTAAAATGGCATTGACTTCTGGCAAAAGAGCAAAGTGAATGTGCAAAGCAAAATACTCTGTGGGCATTATTATTATTTTTGCTTTTTGTATATTATTGCTGAATCAGATCAACTTGCAAGTGATCTGGAAATCAAAAACGAAAGGCAGGTAGCTGTTTCCTTTCCAGAAAGTGCCTTTCAGAATATAAATGGTTATACCAACAGGTATGTAGTAAGTAAGTTTTAAATGTGCTCTAACATGTTTACAGTTTTAATTGTAATCCCTTCTATTAAAATTCTTCCAACTTGTTAGCTTTTCATATTTCCAGCTAATGCAATTAGAACATTTCACCAATGATATCAAATCCAAACGATGTTTTTCTCATGGCATTTAAAAACATGATAATTTTTGACAAAAGATGTTGTCATCTTACTATGGCAGGAGGAACAGAGGTTGAGGTCATAAGTGGTTTGATGATTTTGTCAAAAGTTCACCTTTCTTTATAACTAAGGGCACATTTCTATTCTTCACAAGTCATTTGCACTGGTGATTTATTATAAATCAGAAAAAATGCACACTTCATTTCAGTGTTTCTAGTATTTCAAACTTTTATTTAATTTTCAGGCTTCATATTAATTTTTATCCAGTCATTATCCAAGGGGATAATATGACAAATATGTTTAACATTACAAAAGAGTTAAAAAAAAATCAGAAAATGGTGCAGATTAGATCAGAAGGTATTGTATTAATTTGCATTGTGCACAAATAGCTCGAAACACAATAGGGAACATGTTAGGGAAGTTGCCTTGTGTCAATTACAATCTTTCTGGTTTCCTCATTTATTAAAATACTAGCAAAATACCCGCGCTTCGCAGTGGCAAAGTACTGCCTTAAAATTTATATTAAGAAGATAATTACACCTTTTTAAACCGAGGGAAAATATACCAATAATTATTTGTTAAGGATCTCTTTGTATACCACATTGTCAGTTCGGCCCTCCGGTTGTAATATGACCAAGCTGTGCGCTGAGCTTACTCTTGAGCATGCAACGTACAGTTGGCCATGTGAAAAGTAATCTTGTTTGAAATCTCACAGCTTGGATTGCTGCTGTCATAATCGGTTTGAGTTTCATGGTTTGTTTCAATTACGACAGTATTTGCAGGACTTGTGTTGAAGTGACATTTGGCATTTGTCAAGCGTTGTAAGCATACAACCAGTTTCATCGATAACTTCACATCCAGCTTTTGAGAGTTTAAACATTCATAAACATCAAAGTGTCCACTACTGAAATCATCACCTGTGAATCTAAGATGTTTAAGAGGCATTGGCGGTTGTTGAAAGGTGTAAAATATTTGGCCATTTCAGTACACTTGAAAGGCGACAACCGAACAATTCAGCGGCAGCCATCAACTCACATGCAGAACCATAGGTGAAGGGCTTAAGCATTTCACTCTCATAGTGCTCCTGTGTAGTATAATTATCTCCTGTACCGTCATCAGTCCACACCTTGAACCTGTCCCAGTCATTCAATACGTAAGACACAATGTTCCTCCGGATATCAAGAGTGAGCCGATATGGCCGTGCAATATGTAACAAAGAGAATGGAAAAGGCAGGTGCCATCTCTGGGCATGGAAACGACTCGGTAAGTGACAGTTCTTTGATCGATGGTGATCACCTCGATAGACATGTTAATGGGGGTACGGTTGGAATGATAAAGGAAATGGGTACCTGAACAATGTAAAGTAAGTCTAAAATACCTACACAATAACTATAATCGTAATAAACGAACAATAAAACAGCGGAGAAGCCGTGGATTAAATAAAAAGGCTGTAGTTACCAGCAGGGAGACGTGAATCCCGTGGCGAAGTAAGGAAGGGAATGTAGAGACCGGAGCGACGGACGGTCTTATATAGGCAGTCAGCCAACAACGTGGGAGGCGTTGGGATGGGGGACCCAACACCACCTCACACGGTGACTGAGCTGCAGGCTTTGGATGTATATATGTACGTAAGTAGGATTCAGTTAACATTGGGAACCCGCGTACCAAATTTCTTGAAGAAGGGCCCATACGTAACAAAGACCAGTGGAAAGTTCGATATGGCGGCCGACAGTGGCGTCATACCACCGAACTAAGTACGTACATCGTTTTCAGTTAGTGCAGGGAAGCCGCCTACCAAATTTCGTGAAGATGGGGCCATAAATAAGAAAGTTCAACATGGCGGACGTTGTCGACCGTTATGACCGTTACATGTAGAATTTCGAAATGAAACCTGCTTAACTTTTGTAAGTAAGCTGTAAGGAATAAGCCTGCCAAATTTCAGCCTTCTATCTACACGGGAAGTTGGAGAATTAGTGATAAGTCAGTGAGGGCTTTGCCTTTTATTAGTATAGATTAATTTATAGAGTATTATTTGTTTGTGTAATTAAATTAACCTATTTTAAAGGATGCAGATGGTAAGTTGTTGTTTAGATTTGTTGCATTTCAAAGCTGTGCTATGCTGTCAATAATGAAGAAATCACATCAGACAATAAAAGATAGAGAAGACAGCGGTAGGCAGTCATAAATAAGGGTGACTGGTCAGTTTTGAAGCATGACAGGAGAGGGGATTTCAACTGTTAGCTATGAAGTTCAACTGACATTGGGATCTAGCGGCTATTAATACTGCCGTATTCAAATAGGCATTTTTTTTTTTATAATTAAATCCATCCATCAACCAATTATCCACACATTTCTTTTTCAGTTCAAGGTCACATTGGGGTTTCTGCTTATCCTGGCAACACTGATTTCAAGACAGAAATCATCCCTTATTATATCAGGCTTTCAAAGGCTCCGAATTGGCTCAATTTATGACAATTAATCTAAAATTTATCTCACTGAGATGTCTGTGGGAGAACCGAGTACCAGCAGAAGAATCCACTCTAACATTAGTAGAACATGCAAACCCTCACACCGACAGTAACCAGGCTGGTTTTGAACTCAGGACTCTGGAGATATGGAACAGTTGCACCATAGTATTTTTTTTAGTTGTTTTAGTTCTTTCCTTATGTAATCTTTTTCAGACTTTTGCTGACAGAGCACTCCAAGGGTTCTCCTCTGTCATTCCAGTCCTTGTTGCTGTGTCCTGTTTCGGATCTCTGATTGGAGGCTGCTTTGCAACTCCCAGGTAAAAATATAAGTTTTCAACCCATTTTACTAGGAGTGAAGGAATGTAATTTACAGATGCCAGTTTGATGTTTAAATCTAAGGTAGCTTTTATGAAATGGCACTGCTAATAAAGAAGAGCTAGGAACTTAGAATAACTTTGCTTTAAAAGAAGATCTGAGTATGCAAAGGAGTATTTCCAAAATATTTCTATACGACTAAGGTTCAAAGGGGTAAAATAATTCCACAATTTTCAAGTGAAGAGATATTATTTCTATTACTCTGAATAGTATTTAACAGGGTTATGAAAAAGATACATTGATTTTATACTGAAGATGAGTGCAGAGTTTGGCAAATTTGCCCTTAGTGGTCCGTAAGGTTTAAGAGAAAAACTGAAGTGAAGCTGTTTTAGTCTTTTAAAGAAAAATATTTAGCAGACATACAATCTTATTTAAGCAAGAAGTTATCTGCAAATAAGGGAATTGACCCAGGATAGCGCCTTGAAGGCAAAGTTTCTATCCTCTGATTTTTAAATGCTTGTTTAGAGAAGACAATTAAAACTCAACTTGTGGAGAGGAGTCCCTCTTTCACTTTTTTACGAAAGAGTAAAAATCATACTTCTTCCCAATAGTAGTCACTTAATTGCTATACTGTATGTGTAATGAAATAATCTGTCACCATTAAACTCTTTTGGTGAAAATATATTCAGCACCTTCCTTAAAGTCATCTTCCTGAGGTAGCTGTTCTTCTATTAACTTTAGCTTTTAGCAAACATTTGTGTTTTTCTAGTTCAGTAAACAAATCAGAATTTGTTTAAGTTGGTTCATTCTAAATATAGTGCACATACTTATATTCCTACAAATGTTTGTCACTAAATTTAATTTCAAATAAAGTAGAAAATGGTATGCAACATATGCAGTGCATACAAATATATTGTAAATATATAAGTATAAACTTTTGATGTTTATGATCCTCAAACTTTTGCTCTCTTTCAATGTATTCATAGATCTGAAAGACTCAGAGAAAACAGTGTCATGTAAGATACATTTATTTGAGGTAAAAAAGGCTAAGGCCTGTTGACAACAGAGGAAAGGAACATTAAATTCCCATTTACATGAGTCTCAGGAACTCATTGATGACTGTGAAAAAACAAATTCAAATTATATGCGATGTACCTGGGGACAAATAAAGTTCTATCTGTCTATCTATCTACAGTATCTATGAAGTATTTCTAGATGATGGGACTCCACCACTACTTTTTTATTTTGCTTTTTCAACATGTAGTAGCAATGTCTCATGAATTTTAAGATCATTTTATTTTAATTTATTATTTTTATCCTTATTGTTCATGTTTCTGATTTATTTTGGCAAACCCCACATGAATTTTGTTCAGAATTCATAATACCTTTTTCTTGTAAGTTTTACTCAAGTTCTTATTTGATATACTTTATGCAGGATGCTGTTCTCTGGTTCCAGGGAAGGACAGTGGCCTGTTCTCTTTTCTATGATTCACATTCGAAGGCACACTCCTCTGCCAGCAGTGCTTCTGATGGTAACCAATGACTTACTTATAATGTTGATGGCCATTACCACTGACCAAAGGTTTCATCTTCTCTCTAATTACAGTAAATGTAATATACAGTACAGTATTATCAGCCTTCTTTTTGCTAGAACATATACTTCTCATTGAAAGTAACCTTGCTTTATTTAGTTAACATTTTCCTTTGTGGCTACAAAAGTAATTTTAGTTCTAGGTCAAGTGCTAATTTTTTCCTAAAGACCTCATACAAATTACTATTACATTTATTTTTATTCATGCGCTGTTTTATATAATAAGATATATGCTGTATGTAGAATTAATGGTCTTACTCCCTTCCACGCAGTATCCTTTGATGGTCTTCATGATCTTGGCTGGTGAGCTCTTTGGACTGATAAATATTTATAGCTTTTCTCGATGGACGTTTACAGGTCTGTCTACTTTGGGCCTTATAGTCTATCGATACCAACGCCCAGATCTTCCACGGCCTTTTAAGGTACTTGCTTTATTTTTCTCTCTATACAGTTTTGTTTCCAATGCCTATAATTACAAGCAGTGCAGGAATACATTTAATGTTAAATACTCTTTTCTTTCCCTGAGCTCAGGTTAAGGCAATGTACATTTCTTGGATAAAGCTAGAAATGTAATTTTCACCATTTGCATTCTAGTTGATTTTAATCTATTAATGCTCAGGCATAACACAATAGCCTGGCAACTACTCTGACTGAAATCTTGTGGTTATTAAATGATTATTTAAATAGGTGAGAAATATGTTATTTATGTTTATAACATGAAGATTTTTATCCTTAAGCAAAACAATTTAAATATGTAAAACAATTTTACCACATTTTTTATAACTTAACATTTTGTATTATTATATAATAAAACCAATATTACAAATCTTCAATGTGAAGTTTCCTTTGTAAATGTGTCTTCATCATGGGGCCAAAATATGCTCCTCAAAAAATATTTATTTTAAAAAGGAAAAAAAAAAAATCATTTTTTGCCGAGTAGATGAAAAATCACAAAATGAAACCTGTAGAAGTGTTCAGTGCAAAAAGTGATACCTTGGCAAGTGGCAAGGGCCCACTCATGCACACTCACCCAACCATGTTTTTCACGTTTATTTTCTATTCATTCATTTTCTAGTCAGGGCCTCAGAAGTAAATTCCTATTAAAGCAGTAAATAGTTCAATGTGCAAATCCTGAATGAAGCATCAGTCCATTTAAGGCCCCACTCATACACACACCTACTAATAATTGACTACTTTAGGGTTACCAGCTGACTTGTCATATGTGTCTTTTGCACTTGAAAGCAAAAGTAGTGCTACCAGAGGAATCCCACCCTAGCAAACACTGTTGCACTTTTATTTATAAGTGAGTTATCAAGGTTTTCTCAAACTGGTTCCTATAAATATTAAAGCAGAAGATTGATTAATAGTTCAGCTCAATTCTTTTCAGGACACTGCTAATATTTCTCTCTCTCTTATTGCATAGGTACATCTATTAATCCCTGCTGTTTACACAGTTGTATGTTTTTTCATTGTGGGGATGTCCCTTTACTCTGATCCAGTCAATACAGGAATCGGTTTTGCCCTTACGCTGACTGGTATCCCAGTTTATTTCCTTATGGTTCAGAAGCAGAGACTGCCTTTATGCTTCATCAGAGCTTATCGTAAGTAGCCAACAGGGTTTATTTTTGGACTTCTGTGTTTTGTAATTTCATTTCACCTCCTGGTGCAGCCATAAAAATCACAGTCCTTACCAAAACTGTGCATCAGTCCTGCCTGAGGTTGCAACAGTTTACTAAGATGTCATAAATAACAGCCACTGTTCTGTAGAGAGTGCAGTGTTTCAGAATTACTACTGTTAGCATGCTATTTTGGTTGATAATGTTGAATTTACTGCCCAGTTACTGCCTGTGTGGCATTTGCCTGTTCTCCCTATTTTGGCATGAGTTGCCTCTAAGAACTTTTGTTTATTCCTACATCACCATAACATTTTTTAAGCAGCTCTAAATTGACAGAATGTGTGTGATAGACTTGTATCCTGTTCAGGGGTCTGCCAACAGTGTGAACATGCGATAAACTGGCATCCCCTCCACAGTTATTTCCTGCCCTGTGCCATATTCTACCAATATAGACTGTGCCCCACAGTAAGCCTGAAATGAAAAAAATACGGGTTAAGAAAATGAATAGATATTGTCACAGGAGGCATTACAGTCCAACAGTTGCAAAAATATTGAACAATACAAGGTATGTTCCAAGTATGTAGTGCAGCATACACAGATCAATAAGCATAACAAAGAAAAAAACAATAAATGTAATAATGTCAAGTTAACAATTCCAAATGTAAACATTAAACAATGTTCATTTTCTAATAAATCAGATTATAATATATGACTGATTTAACTGTAAAATAAGTACTCAGTATTACTCATCAGTAGTAGCAGCAAAGAACCAAAAAAAGACGAAAATTATAGTGAGTGTTAGAAAAATAAAGTTGGAGATGCAAGTGAAGTTAGTAGTGTAAACAGTGCAAGTACATTGCATGATGGGGGTTTAGGTCACATTAGCACAAGTCAAACAGATGAGTGTACACTATGTGTATAAGCAGCATAACTGACTGCAAAATAAAATGTGTGTCAGTTTGGTATTATAAGACTCGATTCTTTGATATTGATTTATAGATAGCAGTGAAACATAAAGTTCATTGTGGGGGTGTGAATGGCCTGTAGTGACAAGAGCTTTTTTGTACAGTAACTTTGTAGTGTTAGCTAAAATTACTTTATTGTATGTTCCACACTGATATATAGACAATGGTTAAATGCTGCAAGACTGCTGAAGTATTTTTAAAAGTGTGTAAAAACCTGAAATATTATACTTTTTTATTAAGTTGGTGCTCAGTATGGAATGTTATATATGCTTTTAAAATACATATGTGTTGCTTAAGCAAATTATTTCCATCAATAGTAACTTCTTTTGGCAATACTTTATATTAAGGGGCCCACAGATGTATGTCACACTCCATCTTACTCTTCTTTGCCTCTTCTTACACTTATCAAACTTATTCACCCTGGTATGACTGGCACCATTGCCTTCTTATTGGGAGTGTTCTCTCTCCCTCAGATCTACCTGAGAAATAACTTGGTTCCACCCCCCCAGCGGTAGAATAGAGCAAAAATATATTTTATTCTTAAGCATTATTTAAATTGCAAAACCATTAACAAAAGGAAAAATAAAGAATATGTTTAATTCCATACCATACAACCTGTCAGTGTTAAATGTTCAGTTTTTCTAAGTTTTTCTTTAGAGGTTAGCAGTAAATCAGAGCATTCTTGAGTCCCTCGTCCTTCTTCTTTCTCTCTAATCAGCATTTTTGCTGACCTTATTAAGCTAATGCAGGTGTGATGTACTCATCCTGTCCCTAAAACAAGTTTTCCTGTCTCTGAAAAGTCCTCTCAGAACTCATATGCTAGGTGTAGCAGGTTACAATGAGACATGTTGGTGTAACTTAGAAACACGGGTTACAAGGAGTGGTCTTGTGCCACCATAACTTGCACTTTGTGGCAGATGCATACCCTCATTTCTCACTTCTAATAATTCTCACAGAAGCATTCCTAAAACTGTAGACATACAATGCTAAAGAACTTTTTATACTTTGAAGCCATCAATGGGCCTCCAGCCACCCTAACCCGAACACACCTAGGCAGGACACAGGTTCAACGCAACACCTGGTTTATTTACACTAAAGTGTGCACAAAACACCAACACCAACACAGCAGTGTACAGTCCCTTCTTGCCACGAGTCCATCCGCCTCCACTCCTCCTCAGGCTTTCTTTTCTTCCTCTCGACTCTGGCCATTCATTGGAGTGAGGTGGCTCCTCTTATTCAGGTCCCAGGAGTATTCCTGGTGGCTCATCAGTATTACCTGGAATCACTCCCAGGTGTGCTGGAGGTCCTCTATAGCAGGCATGTCAAACTCACTACCATTGGTGGGCCGCTTTTGACTGCCATACGTGCGTCAGTGGACCACACCGTAACAAATACTATTATACTATTATACAAAGTTACTGTAGCTTTCTTTCCAATACTGAAAACTTTAAAAAGTGTAACACTTAAAGTTTAAAGAAAAGCAATTTATTGCCATACAATCTCCGTACAACAGCGTACAATTAAAGTCTTAGCCTCTTAGCCATGTCCTGATATTATTATATTATATTCATTATATTATATTCATTGCTTATATAGGAGTCTTACAGTGTGAGATTTATTTCTTTCGTCCCGACACTTGGCATCTCTTGTTAGTAACCAGTTTGTCAATATCAGGCTTGAAATCTTGTGCAACTTTTATGAGGAATGAAAGGTGCTCGACAGTACATCTTGAGCGATGTGGGGTTTTTGGTAGCTTTCATTAATGAAACAATTGCTCACAAAGATAAGTGCTTCCAAACATAGACGGTACTCTCGATGCCAACTTATGGATCTGCACATACAATGGTGGCAGGTAAGCATACAAGCCTGGCACACCAACTTCGTTGTATTTTGCCATCAGAATAGAATCTGACTGCAGTGCAATCAATTCCATTTGGATATTCTCAGGCGCATTCTCAACGTTGTAAGAGTATGGTGACGTAAACAGCGCAAAGTCCTGTTCGTGTGACCTGAAATTGCGAAAAATGCTCACTGAATTCATTGCTCAGTAATACAAGTTGGAAAACAAATCCTCCAAAAATCTAATTTTACTTTACTAAGTTTATTTCAAAGTTTATACAGTCGACCCTTGATATACGACTGGCCTGACATGCGAACAACTTGATTTACGACCAAAATTTTTGTTTTGATTTACGACCAACATCTTGCGTTACGACCTGAATGCGGTCACGTGTATCCGCTTGTGCGATTGTAAACAAACAGCCGAGAGCATTCGTAAGCATCAGTCGGAGCCCAGATACATGTGTTTGTGGACGTAATTTCGGTCAGTGCAGTGATTTATCTGTATATATAATTCACTAAGACCATGGCAAGCAAGACGCATAATTGCTAAGGAAGGAAGAGAAGGTAACGAAGGTAAAGAAAGCAATTGTTAAGGGATGTTAGCTAGCAGGCTGGCGCGGCACATGATGATGTCATCAGGCTTAGTCAGCACCGGCTTGCTTTGGAGTGTATTATTACAGCAGTTTACAACACGACCAGCTTTGAACTGAGTGCTCGACTACTGTCATTATTAACTTGAGAAACAGCCATCACAATCGAAACGAAGAAGGAAATTGTGCGGAAATATGAGAGTGGTATTCGTGTGACCGATCTTGCTAATACGTACAGCATGTCGAAATCCACCATCTCAACAATTTTACAAAGAAAAGATTTGCATAAGGAGGCTCCTTCTAAACAATAACCACCTTCCGTTTCATTCTCTTCCTCCTCCTCCCTTCCTGCAGCCCAAAGATGTCAAATTAAAGTATGAAATTGTTGTTTCTGGTAGGCTATGCACTTTTTATAACTTTTTGGTTAGTACATTAGAAAAATTATTGGTGTTTTGGTAAATTATGCACATTATACAGCCCTTTTTTATTATGAAAAGGTTAAGTAAGTGTTGCTGTGGGAGGTTCGGAGCGCATTATAGGTATGTCCATTATTTCTTATGGGAAAAATAGTCTTGACTTACAACCAACTTGAGTTACAACCAGCCCTCGCGAACGAATTGAGTTCGTTAAGTCAAGGGTCCACTGTATTGTAAAATAAGCCGATATGCAAAAAGCCCCCTGACCTACACTTTAATTTAATTATACAAACTCAAAATCACAAAAATTTGGTAATAAACAACTCACCAACTTCTCGCGTCCACTTCAGATCTTCAGCTGTAGTCTGCACTAACTGTTCGTTACAATACTAGCACAAAATTACATAAAACTAGAGCAAAAAAACATGAAAATATGTGAGCTATTACTACTAATGATGGTCAGTTCTGCCCAATGACCAGTTTCAGCAGCCCAGCCCAGTCATCCGCAACTTTTTTCACACCAAGGACCGCTTTACTAAAAGGAAATTTTTCCAGGGACCGGTGGGTTGTTGGAGGTTGGAGTTTGTGGGGTGATTATGGGCGGGTTCGTTGGGCAGTTTTATACACAATTTACATTACATTTCTATTATTATTAAGTTATAATTTAGTAATAGAAATTTTACAGCTTACCATAATGCAGAATCAGAGACAGCCCTGAGCTTGTTTTCCTGCAACCAGACGATCCCATCTGGGGATGATTCAAGACAGTGACACGCGAAGTGTGTTGCTTATGTTCAGTCTACTCGATAATCTCTTTTTGGTTGCTGTCACTGCAGAAAACGTGCATCACAAAGATAGGATGTTGGAAATGGAAGCAGCTTCAATAGCTTCTTTCGCATTATTTTAATCTTCTCCTGTCTACAAGTTATGCTGACGAGAATTTTTCTCAGCATTTCCTTGTGATAATACACTTTCAGGATGCAAATGATGCCCAAATCCAATGGCTGAAGCACTGCCGAGCAATTGGGTGGGAGGAATTCAACGCAAACATTATCTAAATGCGGAAGCATGTTGTGGGCAGCACAGTTATCGATCAGAAGCCAAATCATCCTTTTCTTTATATTGTGAGGTTTCTGAAGTCTTTTGGAATCTGGGATGGGATCCTGGGATCCCCCCCACCCAACGGGAATGACATGCTGAAGTGCGTCCCGAAGTGCTATTGCCGTGTCTGTGTGAGATTATTTGTCCAGGTCCCAAGAGAGTCTAAAAACCTCATATTTCCTTGAATGAGTGCTGCATTAATAGGAATGTTTCTTGAACAAGCATCACTGAACTACATAAAAATGGCTTTTTCGGGATCTTCAAATGCAGCAGTTCGCATATGTTTGCAACCCGAGATTTTTCTTCTTTTTTGCATATAACAAAGACATATACATTGCATTTGTCATTCCAACAGATTGCACATCACAAACATTAACACTGTTATTGTTTTTCGTGTCTGCCGTTTTTATAGAAGGGTGACAATGAGTTAAATTCCAATGGATGTTTTTCAAATGTTGACGAGCAATAAGGAAAAGGTATCACTGAAAACTACAGAAAACAAAAACAGCAAAAAAAACAGTACAAGGAAAGTTCGAAGAAAAAACATTTTTTACAATGTTTCTGTTTGGGGATCGTTGTGCAAATGTGCACAACTCAGCTGCGACCACAGAACTAACTGCTCTGTGGATGATTCATTCAAGCATTTCAAGGTCACTTCATTGTAATGAAAGTATCTGCTGCTGAATGTACTTCGTAATAACGAGATTTCTATAGACTCGTGTCATATTGGGAAACTGTCAGAAACATAAAAATACTTCATTGTAATACTCTCTCACCGCGGTCTCTCTCCTCTCTCTCTGTGTCACTGCAAAGCCCCACCCGCCTAGTGTTCTGAAAAGTATCCTCAGTGAAGGGGGCAGCCTTTTTGCTGTAGGCCACCCAGGAGGGCTGACCTCTAGTGTCCCAGGGGAGGTTTTGCCTCACAAATGCCCTCTCCCCTGGTTCTTCCACTCTGTTGCCGTCCTGGGCAGGTAGTGGCCGTGGCCACCCATCACAACACTTTTTAGTTAAATAATTACCAAAATATTCAGAATTTCTTAATCAAATACAAAAGCATTAACAGATAAGGAAAATTTTGTAGTAACTGAGTAACATAATAAGCTGTTTTAACAGAAAAGGAATAAAGTGTCTTTAAAAAATTCACTTTCTAGACATTACAGGAAAAGCTGTGCTCCTTCTTCCCACAAGAATTATACTATAAATAATGTAATAAGAAACATTTAACAGACCTTAATGATTTAATTAAACAAAAAACAAGGCAAATTAGCAGTCGTCTTAGAGGTGCATGCGAACATTTATAGGTAAAAGTCTTTGTTTTAACAGTTTTCATTTTAAGCATTCCCTAATCAGACATGGCAATGAACTCATTTCAAGAGAGCAAACAGAGAAGCAGTACTTTGTGGGTGAATGGCCTTTCACCTCTGTTGATGATATGTTTGACATGTTGGTTCTATTATTTTACAGACACCCTCACTAAGAAGCTTCAGATTTTCCTGGAAGTGATGCCACAGGAGGTGCAGACCTACTAAATCTTGGGCTGATCAAAGCTTTACCTTCAGAAGCTCATTTGGACTTTAAATAATACTGTATGTGTGTCTAACATACAAGATTTTATTTTAGCTGGAAAGCAATGTGTTATGGGTTAAAGACCATCACCATGAAGAAATAAAATAAACAACATTTATCTGATTAAGTTGTTTAAGGAGTGGCATGATGTTATGTGTTTTATTTATTGAAAAACATGCATTGAAAACCTTAGCTCAAAATTATTTCACATGAATATATACATTTTTACCATATAATAGGCCAAATGTTCAAAAATTTCATTTTTTTTTATTTACTAACTAGAGTAGAGTATTGAACAATATGGCAAAATATGGTCTATTTTCTACTTATACAGACTAATGCAATGCAATATGACAAACAAATGAACTCACAATAAACCTATTGATTTATACTGGGTACATTAAAATAGCTTTATTGAATATTTTGGCCAGGTACATTTGCTATTATTAGGTAGAGGACAGTAAATTAATGATAATCCAATCATTTATTTCCCAGCAAATTGCTAATGTAACAGAGACATGGGTGTTGTTTACCTTTTGGTTACAGAATAACCTACCACACATTTTTAAATAAATTAGACCACTTTAAAAGCACACAATATATTTAAATTATTATACAAAATCAAACAATTATTTTATTAATAAAGCAAACATTTTCATCTGTGTTATTTTCAGTTATGTCACAAATAATGACATTTCCATATTTGGAATCCTAAAAAAAATTTTTTACGTCTTTGAATTTAAAGTGGGCTCTGTATTATGTTGAAAACTTAATGTAGTTAAGTCTTTTTTTTTTTTTTTTTGAAAAATGTACTGTTCAGTACAATTAATTTTTGGTATCCTTTAGCTAAAGTTCTGGTAACAAAAGATTGCTCTGCAGTGACAGTGATATTCCGTGTTTATTATTACAAAACATAAAATACTATACTATTAAATGGTAAAATTAGAAACACAGATTTTTAAAATGATCTGCAGTAACATCTGGATTTATCACAACACTGAGATGTTTTATTCATAAAATAGTAAGTTTCACTACTATGCATCTGCTCCAAGTGACAGATTTAAATTAAAAATAATGAATAAAATGTTTTGAATTTGACAGTATAATATCCATCCATCCATTATCCAACCTGCTATATCCTAACTACAGGGTCACGGTGGTCTGCTGGAGCCAATCCCAGCCAACACAGGGCTCAAGACAGGAAACAAACCCCGGGCAGGGTGCCAGACCACCGCAGACAGTATAATATATAAAAAAGTATTAAAAGTATAAATATTATCAAAATATTTATTGATCTACAGATATTCCCATTTAATCTGTTCATAAATTTTCAATTTTTAATGTAAAATTCCTTCAATAAATGATAAAAATTCTTCTACTGTCAATCATATTTGTAATGTGATGAATTAGTTACTGTATATTTAAGTGTCTTGGAAATATTAATAAAAATGGACAAATAAATCTCATAGCAGAGAATATGAAAGATTTTACAGTTATTGTTAAGTAACAAGCCACCTTTCAGTCTGCCTGAAAAATTTCACAATTTACATTTTTTGTCTGGTATAAGTCACAATACATTTCTCTATTAGGCTCAACTTTATCACAGCACACTTTTCAGTCTGACTCATCCTAAAGGTACATTAACTGTAGAAGAAATTTACCATCATCTCCCACTGGGTGCCTTGATTCAGGCAATTAAACACAGGCAGCAGAAAAGTGTCAATCAGTCTTCTTTATTATTTAAGTCTTACAAGAGGTAACTCTAATAGGAGCGCAAGAACCATATTAGCAAGAGTTACAAAGGAGGGGCGCCTGTCGGGCTCATTATACACTTCACTGATCAGATCACAATTCTAAGGAATTCATTACATTATCAGAAAACTTTTATCATGATTGGTTACATCCAGTTGCTAACGGGACATGAAAAAACATTGATACCTTAAATAGCCACAGTTAACTCGGTCCACCAGGCAAAATGACAGTCCTGTTAGTTTAGGAGTACATGACTTTTTAGATGTTAAAAAAGTATGCTACTTGCATGGGATGCATGTCCAATTTGTTCTCAACCCTTTGCATGACTAGTTGTTTCCTTCTTAGTTTGTCAGCAGGAAACTTAGCCTGAGCAAAACTTTAAAAGATGACTTTTCTTTTTCTTAGACCAAGGGTTTTTTTTCTGTTTTGCTATAAAGTTACTTAAAATGCCTTTTCTTAATAATTCAAACCTTTATCATAGCAAATTTTCAAAATAACACTTTAAACTTTTAAGCATAAGCTCAGAAGAATATGAGACTCAGCACAGACCCAGAAAATCATGAAGCTGGGTTTCTTTTAACGGTGCACCTGCATGACCCACTATGGGCCCATTGGACCAGGGTTCAAATTCAACTCCTACATAACTTACTGAACAAGTCACAAGATATTTTCCTTGAGGCTTAAGTACCCAACGTTCTTCCATCTGCCAGAAGAAATTCTAATAAGTGTGTTTAACTGACTGGACCAATGAGTTATGATGTACTGCCGTTGAGACCAAACCTTTTACTAGCATATGCCCCTACTGCTTAAAGGATAAGTTTGATATTTTTCAAGATGCTATTTTTCACAATCATTGTATATATTAATTTTCCATATAAAATTGTGTTCTAAAGTGAAGCTTTTTTTAAAAATATCTTGTATGTTCTTGTAGCTTACAAAGGGGCTTGAGAATACCAAAGTCCATAGGTGAACAAAAAGCCTTAAAACTTACCAAATACATCCACTTTGAAGCAGGAAAGGTTTCAATTTTAGAACATATCCCTTCCATTGTTATGAGTCTTCCTTGTGACAATGAAAGGAAATTAGAAATAATTATTTTATCACAGATTCTTGGAACTAATTTTCTTGAGGTAAGAATAAATTCGCTTGTCTGCTCACAGCCTCTGTCTTGGGTTGAGTTATAACAACCCAAAAGCCCCCAGTGCCAAGCTGTATTCTGCTTTATAATCCCAGTTTTGCTGATACAATTCTGTTTCTGCTGTGATTATGTTCTGGTATGGTTTGTAACAACACACAGATGCACGCTTAAATAATTAAATAGCGAATTGACGCTGCTTAAGTGGCCCAAGTGTGTGTGTGTGTGTCTGCGTGTTTGCCCTGTGATGGACTGGCACCCTGTCCAAGGCTTCTTTCTGCCTTGTGCCCCATGATGAGCCCTGGATAAGCAGGTTTGGAAGATTGATGGCTTATTATTACTGTGCCAATAGCAGAGAAAAATATATGAATAGATTAATCTCCCTCCTAGAGTTTGTCCTGCTTTGATGCTGGGTCCTCTTTTTAGCACATTACTTTACACTTGTTCCAATCAATTCTCAGAGGCAGGGCTGACTTTGTGTACATCAGCCTTGAATTGATTGAACCAGTGTTTCTTAGGGGCTTCCACATGGCTGCTTTCCCTCTGGGCTGAGGTGCAAGGATGTCTATTTGCATAGAGTAATAGATTGAAAGCATTGAGGACAGCAATTAATAATAATAATAATAATAATAATAATAATAATAATAATAATAACTAATCATGTGTCGTTCCCTTTCCAAGCATTTCAAGATTTTTTTATTATAATAGAGAGATAATAATAATATTGGACAGCAATGTGGCACAGTGGTACCTATGCTTTCTCACTGTGAAGAAGACTAGTATTCCTATGAAGTTTTCATGTTCTTCCCAGATGCTCCAGTTTCCTCCCACCGTCTAAACACCAGTAGGTTAGGTGGACTGGCGGTAATAAAGTGGCACTTTTGCTTCTGCAGTTCTCGAGTATACAGAAGTGGTGATGTTCTGCCATGATTTGTAACAACAGACAGATATGTGCTCAAATAATTTAATAGCAGCTTGGTGCTGCTAAAGTGGCCTAAATGTTTGTGGGCGGGAGTGGATGTGTGTGTGTGTCTGTGATTGCCCAGTGATGGACTGGTAACCCATTCAGAGATTTTCTTGCCATGTGTCTGATACTTGCTGGGACAGCCACAAGCTACTACATGATCCTGTCCTGGAAAGCAAGTTAAGAAGTTGGAGGAATGGATGGATGGATGAATGAAAGGATACCTATCAGTTCAGTACTTTCACTTGTTTACATACTATGTGCCTGCTCAATATTTTCTGTCCCTCAAGCACATCAAAGAATTATTAATCTAATGGCAAATCTTTGTGATATAAAAAATAACCTTCCATATAGTGACAGAGTAAATTTATTCACAATCAAGGGTTTTCACGTTTCCACATAAAAATGTGTTCTAACATTAAGTATTTTTTATAAATTGAATAAAAAAAACCTTAAAACTTATCTAATATGTCCACTTTGAAGCAGCAAAGGTTTCAGTTTTAAGAAACATGCCTTGTATGTGTATGAGGCATCCTTGTGTTAATGAAAGTAAACTAGAAATAATTATTTTCTCACATATTCTTGGAGCTAACTATCTTGAGGTCCATCTTTTAAGGCAAAAATGTTATCTAGTATTGATGCAAGTCTTAAGATTGCACATGTATTATAAAACAGATTATCCATGTTGTTATAGGAAGGTTAAAAAAAGCAAAACATTGTTATGAGATTTTAAAGGGAGACTGAGTGTATGTTTTCACTTCAGAACAGGTTTACTGCAACAACTGTTAGTGTAAATAATGGATAAAAACAGCAGGCCAGACCATCAACCATTGACTTTTAATCTATGAAATCTGTCTCTTAAAAAGTTAATCCGCTACCCTGTAGCACCGGCATATAGAAAATGTTTTGCATTTGCCACTTGTCTGTCCAGTCTGCTTGTCGATAGATAGAAGAAGACAGCCCATACATGTTGTTTTGCAAATAGACAGGAGATTGACAGAAGCCCCCCTGAAGGCTGGACTTCTGGTTACAGAGGTAATTTACATAAATCATTTTCCAAAATGAGAAGCAGGAAAGCAATCGGAGGAAAACTACTGGCATTCTACCTAAATAGATCAGCATATGCATTGGGTGTGCAAAAGAAAATACAGATATGAAGACGTGTCTAAATAACAGTTTTGTTCATTCGGTTCACCAAAACAAAAAAAGGAAACGGTTTTGCAAGTATTTACTTGAGCCAATTTAAAGATGCTGGTTTCAATACTTTTGCGTTTTTTGAGTGTCTTGCCGTGATTATTCAAGGAGTGTCTCTGTCTCTCGTATTGACCATTTATAGACCATCTGTGATGGTGGAATGAAGGTCCACCACACTGACTTCATCGAATCATTTCATATGAATCCAGGAAACAAAAAGGAATGCATTAAGAACATTTATGTTAGGTAGAATGCCCAGTGGGGTCTTTTGACCTTGGAGCCCATGCAGATTTTGTTTTTTCTCAAGCTCAGCTGGAGTTTTTTTGTTTTTTTCTGTACTCTCGGCCACCTGACCTTATCACCAAACTCATCTTTAGAGACTTACATCATGATAATGTATTTAGCTGTTTTTTAAGATCTTAAAGATTTGTTTTCTTTGTTACTCATTAATATTATTGCCTAATCTTACTTGTTTTTCTTTTATTGTAATTTTCTCTTTGACATCTTGTAAGTTCCTAATAAGCACTTAAGTTAAAAAAAAATCTTTTTAAAACCTGTACTATATGTTGAAATATTAACAACCAGCAGTGTTTACATTGGATTGACATTAACTGGTAATGTAAGTACCAATGTGGTAATAGTCATTAATGTATTATTAAATATAATAGTTCTTATGTGTTAAATTCTGATTAACTACAGGAGGTGGGTAGAGGGTGCAGTGTAGATTTTACACAAGCATTAATTCTCAAAGGTAACTTTGTCATCCACACCAAGTAGCAGTGGGCCTATAATATGAGGTAATTCTATGAATATTCACTTGTAAACATTGCTTTTTGCACTAGGTGCTAACCATGTAATGCTAAGCGCACTTTCTAAACTTTTGGCTGCTATATTATATTTTCCCTATTGATGCACAAGGGAAATCCAAAACAAATTAAATTCAGAATTACCACTCACTATTTAAATTAATAAACAAATCTTCAATATGTACATGTTGCTTGTGTAAAGAGTTCAGTTGCCTTCTTGTGCTTTAGGTAATTAACATATCTTTCTATATCACCATCATCCACAGTTCAAATCATCGTTGAAGGACTTTGCAGCAAAAAACTAATGATAGTCAGGTTTTGGGGTCCAATACCCCAATGAAAGATTATTAATATCTAAAACTCTTGATCCGATGTACATGGATGCCACTTATGATTTAGGACCCACTTAAAACATTTTCCTTTTTGGAGTTAGCAGCACATAAAACCTTAAACTTTTAGTTGCCTTGTTTGCATTAGGGTCCTGTGATCCCATTAACTGGATCTTAAGTATGTTGCAATAAACAGACATTCAGTTGTCAGTTAGTTGATGGCTTGACCCATGGCTTGATCCCCCACTGAAGACAGAACCTTTCAGAAGATAGATGCTTAGACCCAGATTGGTCTCCCTTTGAGTTTCAGTGTTAGTAGTTAGAAATGCCTAGCATGGCTCATTTCTTCTTAGAGTCAGGCAATTCTTTTGCTTGCAGACCTCTACTAAAGGCCGGTTTAAACCCATGTGCTGTTATGTTTGATGGGTTAGAAAGAGCAGCTTTCATGTGCAGGTATAAAGATTTAAGAGGTTTGTTCATTATTAGTCAGTATTTCAATACTTCATCTGTAATTGCTGAAAGTTACATACTTATGGATTCCATAAAGGATTAGAAGATGCTGGCTGTTGTACCTCCTTTTGAAATCTCCTGAAGCATTAAGCCTGTTTTGTTGGGGATACTCCTTATTAACATTAATGCTAGCAGAAAAACAGATCACCATTTTCATCCAGTTTCTACTTCTGCCTTATCTAATTTGTTTTTTAATAGTCAATTTGAATTCTGCAGGTGGAAGCACAATGTACAAGTTTACTTTAATTTTATGTTTTATTTATGATCTTCAATGCACATCCTTCAGTACAAATGTAGCCAGTATGGTTGTATCTGGCATTCATTTTGTGGATTCAATTTAACTGAAAAGTACATCCATTACAACAAGTAAATGATCTACTAAATAATACAATACCGAGATCTTTGTGAGTGTGTCCTGTCCCTTGGTCAGTTTGGCTTTTATTGTGATTGGTCAGTTTGGCTTTGGTAATGCGATTGAAAGAGCAAGTGCAAGTGCTATGCACACAAAGAGGAGAAATGTCACACTGAGAGAGTCACTTTAAAAGATGGAAAATGTAAAGCAGACAGGAGGCAAGAAAGGAGTCTTGAAAATAATGACAGAGTCTGATAAATAGGCTTTACATGGATACACTTGTGAAAGGAAGTGCCACTGAAGACACATTCAGACACATGCAAATACAGAGGAAAGGCACTGAAGGTACATGTAAAGTAAGAAATAGGAAATATAAGTGAGATTAAGTAGCATGGATAGTTATAGAATAATATAAAGTCAATCTAAATAAATACCTGTGTCTAATTTTTCACAGTTTTCCACTATGTTTTTGAACTGGTATATGGTGATAATTTATTTGGTGAATTCCATCAACTTTACCATCATATCAAATGTCACTAAATAATTTTGAGGTAATATTTTTAATAAGTGTTTTACTTGAAGCAAAAACAGTACATTATGTCACTTCACAGCACAGCTTCACATTGTCAGAGACGGCTAGGAAGGTGACCCGGCCCAGGCGGACCGGTGGATTGCTTGCGCCTTCCCCAGACCATGTGGGGGCGACTGCCCTGGTTGCTTTGGGGACCACAGGTAGGGAGCTTGGAAGCTCAACCTTGTAGGGGCCAGTGGTCACCGCCAGGGGGCGCCCCGCTGCCTTTGGAGTCCTGGACCTCAGCACTTCCGCCACACCCGGAAGTGGTGGGGGGAAGAGGAACGGGGAGACCCAGAGGGCTTCCGGGTGCGCAGCCGGCACTTCTGCCACACAGGGGAGTGTCAGCAGAGGAGTGTCGCGAAGCACCTGGAGCTCATCCGGGTGTGGATATAAGGGGCTGCCTCCCTCCATTCGGAAGAGGAAGAGTGGAGTGGAAGAGGACAGAGCTCAGAGGAGAGGAGTGGAGGCGGACCAGAGACAGGAAAGGCATTGTGTGAAGGCCTGGACTTGAGGGGTGATTGGTGCTTCGGCACTGGGTTGTGCACTTATTTGTGTAAATATTATGAACTAGCAGAATACCCGCGCTTCGCAGCAGAGAAGTAGTGTGTTAAAGAAGTTATGAAAAAGAAAAGGAAATATTT
>JANRMT010062795.1:16495529-16509933 GCA_026402145.1 Polypterus bichir lapradei | reverse complement strand
TGAGTAATACTTCACATTAAGTGTTTCTTATAACATTATTATTTATAAATACTGTAGGATAAAGCAGCAAAGCTTATCTTAAAACATTTGTAAAGTGTACTTTTAAAGTCACTTCATTTTTTTCTGTACTAAAGCAGCTTGGCGTGTTACATGGCCACTACAAAATGTACCTTATTGGTTAATGCTTTTGCAATTGCTTAAGAGTTACCTGAATATTTTGATAATTAGTTAAAGGAAAAATTATAAAAACACTGACACTGTAGAAATTTAAAATTACTACTTTGCAATGTTTCTTGGCTTTAAGAGATTAGGAAATGCATCTGCTACAAAGCACAAGAGCACTTTTTATAACCCCCATTTCTTAGTTACACAAGTATGCCTGGCTGTAGCCTGCTGCCTCTTATGGTAGATGTGTATGAGCTCTCAAAAGACTTTCTGGAGACAGGGAACAGTTTTAAAAAGTACACAGGAGGAGCACATCACGCACACATTAGCTTAATAAAGGCAGTAAAAGAGCTGATCAGACAGAAGAAAGTAGGAGGAGCAAAGTCAACTCAAGAAGGCTCTGACTTACTGTTGACACTTAAAGAAAGAAATGAACCACTTGAAAAAGTGAACATCTAACACTACCTGGTTGTACAGTACACATAAGCATAAATTATTTTGCTTTTTTATGCCATTAGCTATTTTAATAATTCATAAAGATTCAAATTTATGAAAGCCTGCTTCCCAGTTTGCATGTTTGCACTATTCAACTGCTGGGGGCTGGTAACTTAATTATTTCTCAGCTATGTCAATGAGTGGTGAGAGGAAGAGAACACTCCAAATAGGCTACAGTGATAGATCCTAGTAGTGGGATCAACATTACGTATTTGACAGGGGTACTTCTAATATTTGCATTATGGTCAGCTAATAATACCCCTCTAAAGAAAATATTACAAGTTTTTTTGTTTGTATTTCTTTTTAAACACATGCAATTCTGTCTTGAGTAGTGCACAGGTGGTAACATCACTCATGCATAAAGCAAACTGGGCAGCTATATAAAATGGACAGAAGTGGATAAATGCGTGAAAGTTCTGAGCATGACTCCTGCAGCATTGTGATGTCACACTGGGCTCACAAAGTATTATGGGTGCTGGGAAAAAGTCTAAGTCAGCCACAAATAGAATTTCCAGGAAGTTATTTATCAAAGAAGGTCACTGGCAAACGAATTTCAAAAATCAACAAACACCTATTTATCACGCATGTACACTCACACTCTGCCAATAAAAACTACTTAACATAAATTATTTCGCAATGTAGAATGAAACAAAAGTACTCATGTCAACATAGGAGGAACATGTTAATGCCACACACTCAGTGACTGGGTGATAAATTCAAGCAGTGCACTCAAAGTAGTGTGGTAGCAGTACTAAATCCATACCACTATACTGCCTACTACACAATGGTCCTTATTTATGACGTCCTATTAGACTGTCACAAACTCAAACATGTCTACCACACAATTTTGGAAAATACTGTGATTTTATTCATGTACCAGGATTTGAATGAAATTTTGAAATACTGAAGTCGGCACCAGAATTTCTAGTACAAGAATAAGCCTTGTTGACTTCTTACAAAAAGCTCTGATGAAGCATAAAGGCAGTCTCTGCTTTTGAACCAGAAAGAAATAAACTGGGACACCAGTCAGTGTGAGGGAAAAAACTGATGCCTGTGTTGACTGGATCAGAGTAGAGGCACATTCCCACAATGAAAAAACATACAACTGTAAAAACTGCAGGGACAAATAGATGTACCTATTCAAAGAGTGAGAGAAAAATATTAGCAGTGTCCTGAAAAACAAGCCACAGTTTTTATATTTCAACTGAACTATTAAAGAATTAACCTTTTCCTTTAATAGTTAGTTTGTAAAAAAAATGAACCAATTTAAGAAAACCTTAATAATTTATCTATAAAAAAGTGAGTGGTGCAATGTATACCAGTTAGGTTTTCTTTGTGGTACTCCAGTTTTGCTCTCAAGTGCAAAAGACACATATGGTAAATCAAACAGTTACCATGACTTGGTCCATTATAAGTCAGTGTGTGTGTGTTTTGAGTTGGCCCTGTATTACACTGACACTATATCCAGGGTTCCTTCAATTTTTAAATGGTTTACTACTGAAATAGGAATTTGCTCCCATGCCATTTACAATGCCTAGAAAATAAAAGGATATAAAATAAATGTGAAAACCAAAAGTAATTAAAATACACATAAATAAAAGGTTAAAACAATGCCCCCATTTCTTGATTATTTCTTTAAACTTTCTCTGTCTAATGTATGGTTAGAACAGTGTGCATGAGTGGGTACTTGGATGAACTAGAACCCTGTTTACATTTAATTCTTGCCTTCTACCAAGTGAAGCCTCGTCAAACTACAGCTCTCCAAGGCCCTGAATTGAATTCAGATTGTTTGGGAATGCTGCCTTATGTTAAGTAAATTGTAACATGGTGTCAAAAAGATGATGTTGCTTTCAGAACTTGAAATCTTACTTTGCCAATGCCAAGTGCATTTTTAATATTGCATTGTAGCAACATTTAAAGGAACCACACAGGACACCAGGTAGGTTTTTCATTCTTCTTTTTGTTCCACCGGGATTTGCCCCTTCTGCTTTGCCGTTTATTTTGTCCTGTCACTGACAGGCTGCAGTTCAAATGCTTCTATTCTGGACCTGCTATGGGCGTGCGGAGTGGTAAAGTCCAGTCATCGTTGTACTATCGCTCTTTCAGTAATGTTTTTGTGTGGTTGCAGATTCATACACTTGAAATAATTTAGAATTAAATGATGGGCTGGCTCTCTGTAAAGGGTTGAACGGACAGGCTACAATTTCAAAAAGTTCATAGATAGATATTTATATCTTTAATGTACTGCTATGTAAAGTATACCTTAGTAGGCACTGAACAGCATCTCCAAATCCCTGTGATATAGAAAGACGCATGCCAGTCATCTTCAACAAACAGCATAATCTGCCAGTGAGGCAGGAAAATTTTACTTGGAAAGACAGCCTTTAACTAAAAAAAACACCATCATACAAGAAATAAATGTTAAATGAATAAACTTAATTGGAAACAGGACAAATTCCGCTACAGCAAATACTGAAGCCAAAACATTTTCAGAATAAAGAATACTTTTCGTTGGCCTGGACAGACATTCACACAACATCATTCATCCATCCATTTTCCAACCCCAGCCAACACAGGGTGCAAGGCAAGAACCAATCCCAGACAAGGCACCAACCCACCACAGGACAATTTAGAATCGCCAATCCACCTAACCTACATGTCTTTGGACGTGGGAGGAAACCGGAGTACCCCCACACAGACACAGGGAGAACATGCAAACTCCACGCAGGGAGGACCTGGGAAGCAAACCCAGGTCTCCTAACTGTGAGGCAGCAGCACTACCACTACGCCACCCCACACAACATCATGTTTATTGAATTTTGTTTTAATGAAATGTAAATTTTAGTAAAACAATCACTTTTTTCAACCAAAAATGGCCACCGAAGATAATAATGCAATGCAAAAAAAAAACTTAATACCATGCCTATACTTTTGCTGAGTGTCAGGAACCCTGCAACAAGCTGCCTTTTTCTTGTTAGACCGAAAGAAAATAACAGTGTGCTGCAAAATTTCCAGTCTTGGGCAGTCTGCTTTTTTTTATACAAGTATTATCAAGCTTGGGTCGCAAAGTTGTATGAGAGACAGGAAGGTGAGTCCGTGTTTCCAAGGAAAATACAGATACTTTATTACCATATAAAGAAGGCAGGTACAGTCTCAAGACTTCATTCAAAATAGAAGCTGTTACTTCAGCACTCAAGGACACAAGATAGCAGATGAAACTTTATAAAAGTCCTGTTTTACCTACTACCTTCAGATTAGAGGAAGACCAGTGACTCGGGCTTACCGCTGTGGCAGACCAGGGGCCTCATGCATAAACGGTGTGTACACACAAAAATGTTGCATATACCCGTTTCCACGCTCACATTGCGATGTATAAAAGCTAAACTTGGCCTAAAGCCACACATATTTTCACTCAAACTTTGGCATACGCAATTTCTCTGCTCAGTTTTGCAAACTGACGGCACCCAGCGTCAAAGCAGTGCTATTGTTCCAGTATGGTTCCCATTTCTTTTTTAGATCTACACCCCTGATGCAACTTTAGGAAATGCACTGAAATTAACCGCATATCATTTATTAGTTTAAGGCATCTGATTGTAATTAACCTGTAACAATATAATGGTCCACGGAATGGCCAAACTATTCCAAATACCATAGCTGCTTTAGCGTTGTTACTCTCACTGCACCACTCAGAGTATTTATCCCACTGTATCTGAGTGTGGAATGACAACTCTACAGCAACTGGTCGGAAAAAGAATGACCGGTATACAGCATCAAGCACATGCTGCCTCAGCCATGCGCACAGTCTATTTCAACTTTTTCCATACGGTACAGCAAACACTTCAGAGCCTTTCCTGTAGGGACCTTGTGGTTCAGAAACAGTTTCATCCCAAGAACTATAAAGGCACTCAATCAGTTCATCAAGTGTTCCTGGTAACTCTGTTTGTACTTATAAGTATAATTACCTGTAATAATTATTATAATTAACTGTATCGCTGTAAACTTGCGATACAGTTATAATATTGCACAACCTGAGCCGCTTTATAAAGCGCATATTTAAATATGATGATGACTGGCTTCTAACTCAATTTATATTTCCAAATTTGAACTCTTGATATCATTTTTAAGATGAAATGCAGCAAAGTACGTGTATTACATTATACAGATACAATTTTAACATAATTTAAATAATGTATATTGTTTATAATTAAACATGTGAGGACACGGTGTGACAGCGCTAGCGACAAGAAAGGTAAGGACAGGAATTGGAGGTTTACATAGTACGTTTAAAAGAGACAGTACTGCTGCAATAAATTATTTCATTGAAGGTTGCGCACGGCACAGCAAGCATCTTGCGGGAGGCTGGAACAATCTCTGGACAGGGCTCCATTTTGTCACTATCACTCTGCCACTGTGTTCCCATGTTTAATACATGCTTTAATTCCAATCATGATGAAAATTATACCAAATATACATCTTAGTATTTAAATTGTTCAGCGAGCTGTGATATCATGAATGTAATGTATTCTGTGTCCTGTCAGAGGAAGAGCAAGCCCATTTAAGAAGCACGTAGTGATTCACACACATTGATCACATAGAAGAACACATACAAAACAAAGTATTTAATGTGTTACATTAGTTACGTTTGGATTTGAGAAACTAGTAAATTAAATGATTTTGAGATAAAGTTTATGACATTCTACTTTAATGACAAAATGAACTATGTGATTTAAGTGTAAATTTCGAGATTAAAGTAGATATTTCACTTTTTTCCCCACTGTGTCTGTATTTTTTTTTTTCTCTGTACCCTAATAAGACTCGTCTAGGATCGAACCCATGAAGTTTAGATTACCAGTCAACAGTTGATACCGTTGTGCCACCAAAGCAGTCATAGTAAATGTGCTTTAATGTCGCACCCTAATGCAGGTTGTTTTTCTGCAGTTATACTCTTGAATAGAAGTGCACTTGTTCTGTTATATTTGATATTTGGAATACAAGCTTCACACATTATACACATCATGTCTACATTTTGTCAATTATTACTAAAGCATGAAAAACATTTCTGTTTTAACGATGTGTTTACATAGATCGTTGTAGACACAGAACACACATGAAATGCATGTGTTCCTAATAATGATATAGTATTTATAAAAGGTGTCATTTTGCTTGACTTCTCACTCTATACAACTCTAAGCCACTGACACCCAGGTAAACAGACTTGTTTCAACACATTTAACATTTATATGTTACTTACATCTTGCCTGAAGAAGGGGCCTGAGTTGCCTCGAAAGCTTGCATATTGTAATCTTTTTAGTTAGCCAATAAAAAGGGTAATTTTTCTTGATTTTCACTATGTTACTTACTGTGCATCCGGAAAGTATTCACAGCGCATCACTTTTTCCTCATTTTGTTATGTTACAGCCTTATTCCAAAATGAATTAATTCATTTTTTTGCTCAGAATTCTACACACAACACCCCATAATGACAACTTGAAAAATGTTTACTCGAGGTTTTTGCATATTTATAAAAATAAAAAAACTGACAAATCACATGTACATAAGTATTCACAGCCTTTGCTCAATACTTTGTCAATGCACCTTTGGCAGCAATTATAGCCTCAAGTCTTTTTGAATATGATGCCACAAGTCTGATACACCTATCCTTGGCCAGTTTCGCCCATTCCTCTTTGCAACACCTCTCAAGCTCCATCAGGTTGGATGGGAAGCGTCGGTGCACAGCCATTTTAAGATCTCTCCAGAGATGTTCAATCGGATTCAAGTCTGGGCTCTGACTGGGCCACTCAAGGACATTCACAGAGTTGTCCTGAAGCCACTCCTTTGATATCTTGGCTGTGTGCTTAGGTTCATTGTCCTGCTGAAAGATGAACCGTCACCCCAGTCTGAGGTCAAAAGCGCTCTGGAGCAGGTTTTCATCCAGGATGTCTCTGTACATTGCTGCAGTCATCTTTCCCTTTATCCTGACTAGTCTCCCAGTTCCTGCCGCTGAAAAACATCCCCACAGCATGATGCTGCCACCACCATGCTTCACTGTAGGGATGGTATTGGCCTGGTGATGAGCAGGGCCTGATTTTACTCCAAATGTGATGCCTGGCATTCACACCAAAGAGTTCAATCTTTGTCTCATCAGACCAGAGAATTTTGTTTCTCATGGTCTGAGAGTCCTTCAGGTGCCTTTTGGCAAACTCCAGGCGGGCTGCCATGTGCCTTTTACTAAGGAGTGGCTTCCGTCTGGCCACTCTACCATGCAAGCCTGATTGGTGGATTGCTGCAGAGATGGTTGTCCTTCTGGAAGGTTTTCCTCTCTCCACAGAGGACCTCTGGAGCTCTGACAGAGTGACCATCGGGTTCTTGGTCACCTCCCTGACTAAGGCCCTTCTCCCCCGATCGCTCAGTTTAGATGGCCAGCCAGCTCTAGGAAGAGTCCTGGTGGTTTCGAACTTCTTCCGCTTACGGATGATGGAGGCCACTGTGCTCAATGGGACCTTCAAAGCAGCAGAAATTTTTCTGTAACCTTCCCCAGATTTGTGCCTCGAGACAATCCTGTCTCGAAGGTCTACAGACAATTCCTTTCACTTCATTCTTGGTTTGTGCTCTGACATGAACTGTCAACTGTGGGACCTTATATAGACAGGTGTGTGCCTTTCCAATTCATGTCCAATCAACTGAATTTACCACAGATGGACTCCAATTAAGCTGCAGAAACATCTCAAGGATGATCAGGGGAAACAGGATGCACCTCAGCTCAATTTTGAGCTTCATGGCAAAGGCTGTGAATACTTATGTACATGTGATTTCATAATTTTTTTATTTTTAATAAATTTACAAAAATCTCAAGTAAACTTTTTTCACGTTGTCATTATGGGGTGTTGTGTGTAGAATTCTGAGGAAAAAAATAATTTTAATCCATTTTGGAATATGGCTGTAACATAACAAAATGTGGAAAAAGTGATGTGCTGTGAATACATTCTGGATGCACTGTACATAAAAGCCAGAACGAATGTTATTTACTACACGGCTGTTTTCAAAGAAAGACGCGCTATAACAGAGGTGAACTCGGATCGGAGAAAACAGAAGCCCTCCCCGCAAGAAACGTCCACTCACATATAACAACAATGCAGCTGCACCAGGTGTAAAGGCGAAAGTCCGGCGTCATCCTGCCAATCACCTGTCCTTCAAAGAAACAGCACGGCTTACAGAGCATGCCAATGTATCATGCAAACTCATGTTTGTGATTATGTTTTGTGATGGTCTTTACATAAGAAGCATTTATATGTTACTTATATAAAAGCCAGATCGAATGTTACTTATCTTGATTTAATTTACTTATCTTCCTACAGCATAAAATCACAAATATACTGCAGAGCTTCCTCTGTTTGATTGTCAAAGGCATGCTCACAAGTTACATATGTAATGCCATGAAAAATACCTGCTAACACTTTAGTATGCGAGCAATGGTACCAGAATGCAGTTAGACTTATTTTGGGCACAAACACCACGCTAGTGTTTAGATCTGGACAGTGTAGCGTTGGCGAGCTGTGTAAGCCGTGCTGTTTCTTTGAAGGACTGGTGATTGGCAGGTTGATGGCGGACTTTCACCTTTACGCCTGGTGCAGCTGCGTTGTTCTTACATGTGAGTGGACGTTTCTTGCAGAAAGGGTTTCTGTTTTCTCCGATCTGAGTTCACCTCTGTTATAGCGCGTCTTTATTTGAAAACAGCAGTGTCACATTGGGGAGTGCGTGAACGCAACTGAGTGAATAAAACTGAATAAAAAACGCTAACTTTGACAAGCACTATAAATTTACAGCGGTTGTTGCAGATGTAAATCAAATGCATGTTTTTATTGTATAATATTAACAATAATAGCAGCTCTCTATTCAAAATGGTTAACTTGAGTAGCTGCCAGCATCAAACCCAGAAGCTCTTGATTGGGAGTCAGCAGTTCTTAGCATTGCACCACGCAAGCTGTCGCATCAAGTGCCTACCGTAACCTGCTTTCTTTTTTCTTCGTTTATTTTCTTGAATAACAGCGCACTTGTTTTGTTATACTTGTACTTTTTGTGAAAGTGTTTATTTCATATTTGGACTTCAGGCTTCACACCTTATACACATGTCGTAAAGACGGTCCTTGGGTGTGTGTAGGAACTGTTAACATTTGAATCTGATGATTGTATATAGCGAGGAACTGAACTCTCTATACTATTCTGTCCTCTGCATCTCCTTGAGGTCAAAAGAAATACCAACATGCAGTAACATGTGGACACTGGCCAAGATAGGAACAAAAAACCAAACGTGGTCACTAACTACAACCGCATTGAGGTATGCAAATGAATATAATGTTGTATTAGTGCAACAACGTTTTCCGAAATGTATAATACAGGTCATAAAATGAATTATTCCAATTGTCATATATACCTAAGTCTCTCTTTTTTGTCAGCGCGGCTTTGACATCATGGAACAGAAGGTGCATACTAATTCAGCGTGAGCAGGAGCACTCAAGAATAAAACTGAATAAAAACAAATTGACATCCACAGCCATTCTCAGTCACGCACACTACTCACATCCACATCCACAGTTTTCCCTGTCCCAGTCTCGTTCGCACACGAGATCTGACACCATTTTCAAATAAAGAGGGGGTATAACAAAATGAGTTTGTTTGTTATACCACATCTTTATCTGAAAACGGCGTCATATCCTGGGGGTGTGTGGGAGCTTGAACGTATGTGAGAGAATAAAACTAAAAAAAAACCCCACTAACTTTAACTTAATTTACAGACGCAAATCAAATGTATGCTTTTATTGTATGATATTAACAATAAGAGCAGCTCACTACTAAAAATGGTAAATTTGGGAAGCAGCTGATATCGAAACCGCAACCTCTTGATTGGAAAGCAGCAGTTCTTAGCATTGCACCATGCAAGCTGTCGTATCAACCGCCTACCGTAACCTGCTTTCTTTTTTCTTTGGTTAAATTCTTGAATAAAAGTGCTCTTGTTTTGTTATACTTGTACCTTTTGTAAAGTGTTTATTTAATATTTGTATTTCAGACTTCATACATTATACATTTCATGTCTAAATTTTTTCAATTATTACTAAAACATGAAAAACGTTTCTGTGTTAACTATGTTTTACATAGATTGTTGTTGACACGGAACACACATGAAATGTATGTATTTCAAATGATGATGTACTATTTTACCCTATAAAGCTCCAACACCTCACCTGAAGATAAACACTGAGCACTTAGAAACTTCTTTGCGAAATGAACTGCAATGGATACCAGGCTGCTTGCTGTTAATCAACACATTTACAGGAGAAAAGACTCTGACGGAGAGGTGAGAATGGATTTAAGGTGGGCCGGATTTACGAGCTTTCTCGTAGGCTCTGGTAATTCTAGTGTTAAAGAAAGGCTGAAGACCCAGCAAATGAGCCGGAGTCAAGAGGAGTAGGACAGACCTTGCTGAGAGGTGTAGAGGAGAGATTTGTGTTTGTTGTGATTATTATTGAATTGCTTGTTTATTGTGGCAAGGTGCTTGAGGGCACTATTTATAGAAGAAAGGAGAATAAAAGATCTTCTTGTTGCTTTTAACCTGTGTCTAGAGTGCCTGTCTGTTGGATTTAAAGGGCCAATAGTGCCACCTAGCGTCTACTCTTTGACAGCATCTATCAAGGTATGCGCTGTATTTATTTTGTTTCTATCTCTTCATTATTACGAGAGTAACATATAATAACTCTAGGGCTTGCCCATTAGAATCTCCCTGTACTTTATAAGCAGAAGAAACAAAATCATATAGAGTGAATAATAAAATAAGTACCTTAAAAGGCCGAGCAAGATCTGGATTCTGATGTCGATGGATCATAAGGCCCATAGTAGTCAGGCCAATAAAAAGCCAACGAGGAAAACTGTAAAAATGCATCAGTCCAAAGAGTTCACCAACCAAGATCATGAAGACCATGATAGGGTACTGTGAGGAAGTGAGTAAGACCATTAATTATACTACATACAGCACATCTTTTATTTTATACAACAGAGCATGGTTGGAGAAAAAAATGAATCTAATGATTTTTGACAGGGTCTTTTGGATAAAATTAGTTCTGGACTTAGAACTAAAATTATCACTTTAGCCACAAAAGAAAATGTGATCTAAATTGAGCAAAGCTACTTTAACTGAGATACTGCAATAGTTAAAATAGAAATATCTGTTCTTTAGGAATAAGGCTGATCATACTGTATATTACATTTGCTGTAACTAGTGAGCAGTGGAAATGGCCACCAATATAATAAAACATCAGTTGTTACCAATACAAGTACTGCTGGCAGAGGCGTGTGCCTTCGAATGTGAATCATAGCGATGAGAATAGGTAAGTGTTGTTCTCTGGAGCCAGAAAAAAAGCATCCTGCATAATCAAAAGGGTGAAAGGTAGAAATAAGAGTATGATTAAGCTAAAAAAGAAAAAAAGACGTCAACAAAACTGTAAGTATGGGGTAAACAAAAAAAAATCAGAATTATGAACAGTAGAGATAAAATTAATTCAGCCACAAGTCTTAATATATACTCAATATTTTTCCTACTTATTAAAAAACAGAAAGGGGTGCTGGTGTCCCATTATCTTTTGGAATACAGTGTTTAATTTGGGCAAAGTCATGAACTCGGTGTCCACTGTTTAAAGAGCTTCCAAACTCTGCAGTCACTCATAACACTTAACACAACAAGGACTGAGAGTTTGATGTCAGCGCTCCTTATTTTAGTATTGTGTACTCGTATTAGAGCTGCTGCTCATATGATTTGGGGCATAAGAAGTTTGACAAGCCACTGAGTCACAGAGGTTCATTTGGTTGCCTAATGGCTAAGATGCCATCATATATCCAGATACATTCTAAAACTTGTTAAACAGTTCTCATTTGCAATTTGGGAATTCGATATTGGACAGGGCACATTTTCGTTGGAGCGCTCATCCATGCACAAACCAACAGAAATTGAATTTTGAATCTTTAATTAACTTAATATTAATGTTGTTGGCATGTGGGGAGAAAACCGTAGTATAGGAAGAAAACCAACACAGATATGGTGCAGAACATACATGCTCCACACATACATTGACTGGGCATGTCATTCAAACATGGCGTGCTGGGTCCATGAGTAAAAGGGAGGGGAACAGATGAAGCAAAGACTTTTAAGTCAATATAACTATTTTATATATCTAAATACAGATTTGATCCATTTAGATGAGAAACCCATTAACCACTAGATCACATGGGACACATGTTTCCCAAAAATAATGGTAATTATTGTGATTGGCTGGTATTAGGCTTTTCTTTTTGTTTCATTGTTTATGGTCCTGTCTTAGAATGTGGTGTCATTTATACATTGACCAAGGGTCTTCAATAGTGGAAGGGAGACAATGGAAAAACTGGTGACAGAGCTAACATGAGACCATCAAATGACTTTACAATGTTGTATACAATACTGCACTACAGTATGTTAGAGGACAATGAGGCAGGACTGGGAGGCCTACATTACACATAGTTTAACTTCGCCTTATCACAGTCATTAATTACCCTCTAAGATGTGTGAAAAGGGGAATTTAACATTCCTTTCTTCTGTTGTGAACTGGCCTTCACCTGGATTAACCTCATATTCATTTGGCTGACATTGACACTTGTTACTGTCTTTCAGATCTATTAATACATTGAAACAGGGCAAAAATTATAGGATCGCAAAGATCAAAAGCTCATACTTATATTTGTATGTACTGCTCATGTTTAATAGCATTTTCTATTTTATCTGATATTAAATTCAGTGGGAAATACATGTAGGAATCTGTGTCTTTAAACTACATTTACAGTAAGCCATAGTTAAATTCTGTTCATGGAACTAGATCAGGGTGGGCAAAGTCAGTTCTGGAGGGCCGCAGTGGCTGCTGGTTTTTGTTCTAACCCAGTTGCTTAATTAGAAAGCAATTCTTGCCAATAATTTAATTTCATGGTTTGTTAGTGCTTTAACTCTGCTGTGTCAGGTAATTCTCATATCCTAGATTTTTTCCCCTTTCTAAGGATATCATCCAAATGGTTTGAAGGCTAAAATGGATGAATAATTCTCAGTCCTTCACTTTTTTCTTTTCACTTTCCTTCCAAGCATTTAATTAAACCCAATTGTGCACGATAAATACACACAGGTTTAAATGGTGACAAGTTAAATGGAGGAAAGTTTGTTGCTAATTGCCAATTATGAACCAAGAATACAGGTTTTTAAGATTAAAATAAGCAATAAGGGTTCAAAATCTTGAAAGAGAAAACTAAAGTGAAGTAGAAGTGTTACTTGAGCAATAAGTGGTTCTTATTAAGCAGTTGGGTTGGAACAAAAACCTGCAGCCCACCAGGAATGACTTTTCCCACCCCTGAACTAGATAAACACAAATGGCTGAAGTTAGTAGAAGATGGAAGATGGAAGGAGTAAGTAAGTAAGGAGCTAAATAACATTTTGACCAAAAGAGTTTAATGGTGACAGACTATCTGGTTAAACATATGGCAATTAGGTAACTACTATTATGCAGAAGTATGACAGAGACACTAGTAAAAGATGGGCTCCACTTGTCTCAATAAAACATTAGTTGTGTTTTCTAAACAGGTAATTTAAAAATAAGAGAATCAAGACTTTTTGATGCTTTACAAAGTCATATCACCTAAATACAGGCAATTTCATGCTACTACACTTTTCTGTTTATGAGACTAAAACTATTCTTTTACAGCTGTACACATTAAGTTCTACTAAACCTGCACACCGCTAAGAGCAAATCTGTGGAATTCTGCACACATCTTCATCAGTTTCATAACCCAGTAAATCCTATTCATAATCATGGGACTAATATGCCTTTAGTTAAAAGTTGTGGAATTATCTTACCCCTATGAAGCTGTAAATAGATGTAAACACCAAACTCATGTCCTTACATTACACCCGTGCCACTTCAAGTAAAAAGTGATAGTTTGAAAACAAACACTTTACCTAGGAGTAGTGAACCAGTCTCCCATCAGAGATCCCAAACAGGAAGCAGCAACAAGGATGGGAATGACAGAGAAGAAGTCTTGGAGTGCCCTGTCAGCAAAGGTCTGAAAAAGATTACATGAGGAACAAGCCGAAGCAATGGATATTTGCCATATACTATGTTCTACAGAGTCCTGAGTTCGAACCTGGTCTGGCCACAAACTGCGTGAAGTTTGCATGCTTTGCTAGTGTCAGACTGGGTTCTTCTGTAGGTACTCTCTGTTCTTCTTCAAACATCTCAGTAGGATGTTTTAGGTTAATTGTCATAAAAATCAACAAGTTTGTGGCCTTTGAAAACCTAGCACAACAAAAGTTGATTTCTGTCTTGAATCCAGTGTTGCAAGGATAAACATAGACCCCACTGTTACCTGCACATTCCCTGCCCTGGAACTGGACAGGGAATGTGCAGATAATGGGTGGGTGGATGGATTTTATTATTATACATAATGTAGATTTGAATACAGCAGCATTAATAGCCAGTAGATCCAAATGTCAGTGATGAGACAGAGTAGATTGTCTCAGTCTTCTCTTTGTTTTATTCTTTGATCTGATTTCTTCATCAGGGCTAGCCTAGGACAGCTTTGAAATGCACAAATCTAAGCAACAAACTACCATGTGCATCATTTAAGAGGGGTGGATAGATAGATAGATAGATAGATAGATAGATAGATAGATAGATAGATA
>JANRMT010062795.1:16463593-16489765 GCA_026402145.1 Polypterus bichir lapradei | reverse complement strand
GTTGAGAGATTATTCTATGTAAATCAGGCAAATCTATCCTGGTGAAAGAATTTAATTTGTTTTTAACGGAGTACTGGGGCTTAGGAGGATCCGCAGAGTTGGGGAGATGTACTATGTTATTTCTAATATCATTATTTTTTTTGATTGAAAAATACAGCAATAGCCTCACAGGTTTCGCTGGAAGTATTTTGAAGGCATTCCTTTGTGTTACCTGGGTTTAGCAGACGATCAATTGTAGAAAATAAGACTCTGGGATTACTAGCATTGTTATTTATAATCTTAGAGAAATATCAGCGCCTCTCAAGACGGACTGTGTTAATGTATTCTGTTATTTTAGCCTTCAATATCTCATAGTGGACAATCAGTTTAGTTTTCCTCCATTTAAGCTCAGCTCTACAACATGTTCTTTTTAAATCAGACACTCTTTGGGTCTTCCATGGTATAACAATGCTAGAAGATTTTTTAACTGTCTTTTCAGGTGCAACTATGTCAACAGCAGCTCTCACTTTAGAATTAAAATTTTCCACCTTACGATTTACATTATCCTCGCTATTAACGTTGGCACTATAAACGGACTGATTGCTTAGAATGTTTGTCATTTTTAAAGCTGCTGAGTCAAAGAAGCATTTTTTAACAATATGCTTCTCATGAATGTTTTCTATCATTATTTGTATATTAAACAGTAGAAGAAAATGGTTTGATAAACCAATATCAATGATCTGCTTCACATCAACTTTTAGTTCTTTGGTAATTACTAAGTCTAACATATGACCTGCTTTATGTGTAGGTTGATTAACGAGCTGTCTCAAATCAAAAGAGTCCAGGAGATTCATGAATTCCTTTACTTTTAGGTCACACTGATTATCGATATGAAAGTTAAAGTCGCCGACTATTAAGAGTGTGTCATAGTTCGTAATTAAAATTGACATTAGGTCTGAGAATTCCTCAAAGAAAGATGTGTCTTTAGGAGGTCTATACACGGATAATACTAGAACGTGAGAATCTCCATGAATAACAATGGCAAAATGCTCAAAGGACTTGAATTTACCAAAACTAACATCTTTACACTTTAACTGGCAGGAATAGATGTTTGCTAAGCCACCCCCCCTTTTTCCCTGGAGATCCACATGAGTAAAACTGTAATCCGGAGGCGCAGATTCGATTAAAACAGCCGTGCCGTCTGAGCTAAGCCACGTTTCACTTAGTGCAATAAAATCAATTTTTCTATCACTAATAAGATCATTGATACAAAATGTCTTGTTAGTTAAAGCTCTAACATTTAATAGTGCCATATTTAATTTTTTGGAGGGGCAGAGCTGAATTCTATGCGCGTTAATGATATTTGGAACAGAAACTAGGTAATTTTTGTTAGCGCCGCTCTGTGTGTGTTTTTTATGTAATCTATTGTCTGTTTATATAGTTTTAATGCATTGTTCATCTAAAGTAGTAATTGCAATTAAATTATTGGTGTTTATGCCGCACTGCCTAGATTTTTTACGTGCATTAAGATTGGTTATTAGAGCATTAATGTTGTGCACGTTTACGGAAGACTTTGTTAAGCCATTATCATGTCCTAGCAAAGCAGTAGCATTACGGAAGGGGTTTAAAATAGAAATAGACAGTCAAGATAGACGAATTACCTTAGCGATGTTTTTGGAGAGGACCCGGGTGCCGAAACTATTCGGATGCAGGCCATCCCGCTTGAAGAAACACTGCCTTTCCCAAAAGAGGTCCCAGTTGTCAATGAACCCGATGTCTTGATTCTCGCAGAAGCCTTTCAGCCAGTTGTTTAATCCCAGCAGACGACTGTAGTATTCATTTGATCGTCTGAGGAGAGGTAGTGGACCCGAAATAAAGATCTTTGCCGATGGGGTCCTCTACTTCGTGTCTTTAATTAGTGCTATGAAGTCAGCCTTTAGAATCTCCGACTGTTGGTGCCTTATGTCATTTACGCCGGCATGTAATACAATGGATCCAACTGCCATCTTGTGCTTCTCATAGACGGTCGGCGCACGTCTCATCACATCTCGGACTCCAGCACCGGGAAAACAAGAAACAAAAGATTTTCAATTAGGGCATGTGATACTGAGGTTTTGTACAATCGAATCACCTACCACGATTACATTACCCGGGGTTGAAGGCAAACTGGGGAAGTGGAGAGGATCGAACCGGTTCTGGATCGAGATGCTCACCTGTGCTGATGGAGGTGTTCTAGCCTTGAACCCCCGCCTCCATAGCTGAAACACGCTGAGGTCTTCATCGGCGTCGTCGTTGCTCCTATGAGGTGCGGGGGTGAAGCTTACTTGTCCTAGGGAGTGTGCAGCACGACGCGGGGTTAATGTTGCGTTGACTTCAGATGTCAAGGATGGTTTATCCAGCAGCCGAGCCTTCAAATCCCTAAGGTACCTTTATCTGGACAGGAGTTTCTGAATCTGTTTGTCGAGAGCCTGGAATTCTTCTACGATGACGGCAACGTGATTCATCTCACTGTCAGCCATTGTCTGCTTCTACTTCCGCTTCCGCTTCGTTCCCTAGGAAAGAATGAGAGAGAGATTGGTCAGCAGTTAACGTTAAACAACATTAAACAACACTGATCAGAGTGCCACACCACGACAGATCACTCTTATGAGCACACTCACACTCAGGGCAGTTCAGAGTAAACAGCAAATCTGGAATGTGAGAGGATGAGGAAGGAAAAACCACTCAAATACAAGGAACAACCTGCTTGCTATAGCCAGGCAATGACAATGCTGAGATTCACATCCTGATTTCTGAAGTTGTGATGTGGCTGTGCTAATTACTGTGCCACAATACAGGCCTTTTAATGTCATTCTAATTAAGAATTAGTTATTATTTATGTTTATTTATTAAAAAGTGTATTCACAAACCACAGCCACAGCATTGTATTCCAGAATATACTGAGATGTCATCACAGTGTAATAAGAAATGCTCGTCAGAAGATAAGCAACTGTCACTATTACCATGGATAATATGATCGACAAAGGGATGTTTCTGAAAAAAAAAAATCAAACATTGTCAACCAAATATACTCTTTAATCACTCCAGTCAAATTGAACACTAACAATTTTTGCAGAGGGTATAATGATTCACCAGTGATTCACTTTGTCTAAAATATATGCCATGTGTAAAAAAAGTTTAAATATTTTATTAAAAAGCAATTAACCAATAAATTATTAAATTCAAATACCAAAAAAAAATACAAAAATAAAAAAGTAAAAAAAAAGAAAAAAACTAATTCAAATTTGACATCAAAAACATCCAAACAAATAATGAAATAAATCCCATAATAAATTCCAAGGACCCGATTTAAACAATGCCTAAATTCACCATCAAGAGCAGGGAAAGAAAAGGCAAGAGGTTAAGAAGATTTCCTTCTAAATCAAAGAAAAATTATCAACAGACCCCCAAAACCTAAAACACAATAGCAAAAGTTAGGGGAAGGGGAAGGGGAGCATCAGCACAATGGACTAACCAGCTAATGGCACACTGAAAGGTTTGGAGCTTTTTAAAGTCCCCTTGTCCTGTAATTAGTCTCATCTGGAGCACTTGGGGACTGTTGGTTAATGAAATGCCTTGACCCGCCGCCATCAAAAACAATTAGTGATATAAGTGACTGAATACAGGGGAAAAATAAAAATGTGATTCATGAAGTTAAAATACATAAACAACAAAAGGAAAGAAATATAAGAGAAAGCAAAGAAAATGCAAAAGAAATAAAACACAAAATGGAGGGTAGAACCATGACAGAGGAGAGAGCAACAAACAGAAACAAGCAAGCCAGAAGACTTAAAAACACTGAAACTTAAATACTATACCTGCTTGAGCTCTTGAGTAATTAAATGCTTGTCTTACTTATAAGTACTTCTTCCTTCAATGTAATTTCAAACTTTAGTACTTGGGTTCATAATGACAGCAAGGAGCACCAAAAAGGAAACAACCTTGTACTTCTGCTGTCTTGCTAATTGCAAAACAGGCAAGGGTCAAATCCAGGAAGACAGCATTCACTAAAAGATGAACGCTAATGATAAATTGCAGTCAAAAACAAAACAGACACAATTCAGTTACAGGAAAAATCTCTTAAGTACAGAGATACTTGCAAGAATTTCAGTTTTGTTTTATCAAGAAACTTGGATGATTCTAGAATTTGCTACTGGTTTAAATAACATCGCTCTAATGATGCTATACTGATGCAACTTCCTCCAACCAACCCCTAACAACTTGTCGTCATGTCCTAACAACTGAGAAACAAAATTCAACATGTGAATAAATGAAATATTTTATTATGTGATTTAATAATAATGCTCTTTGCTCGTTTATAGGTTGCATCATCTTTCTCAAATGTGAATGCCTATTATGTGGCAAAGAAGAGGGTTAAGAATTCAGTCATTTGCTCTCTACTGGGTTTTGATTAAGTCAGAAGAAAGAAAAAATGCTGACAGTAAGTACAGAGGTTAATTTTGAAATTATTATTATTATTACATATGAGCACTAGGGATTCTGGGTACTCGAACTCAGAAGGTGTAAAAGCAATCACCATAAAGCATGACAGTCAATAATATTAAAAACAGCAGTAATAATAATGATAAAAAGAAAAGGTGTATAATATATGAGAAGAGCCTCGCACATTAGGGTGAATGAGATATCTTGTTTTGTAACGGTGTTTTCTGTCTGTTGGAATTACTTATATTTATTGCAGTTTTATTTGTAAAGGACTGGAAAAAGACATTGCATTACAGTGACAACAAGAATCAGGGCCCTTCAGCAAGTTTTGGGGTTGCTTTTTAACAGGCTGTCATTGAACTCTGTTGTCAGGGTGTGTAATGTTAGTGCAAATGGCAGTCCCTTTAAAAGAGACTAATTAAAGCACCTGAGTTCTGTAAGAGAAACTAGAGGGTTGTTATTAATTATTGAATAATCAACAGAAATAAAACAAAATCAGGATATCTTAGCAAAAAAGAACTGAAAACAAAATACAAAAAATAGCAAACCACAAAATCCTAGGGTGAGACCCACTTCAAACCATGACAAAATGATTTTACAAAAAATTTTAATTTGACGCATATTTGGTTTCCTCAGCAGTTCCAGCTACATAACCCAACCACAGGGGATGCACTAACCAGTGTGTTTCTTCATGCTGGTCTCAAGCCCGGATAAATAGGGAGGGTTACATCAGGAAGGGCATCCAGTGTAAAATTTTGCTAAATCAATATGCGGACAACAATATAAATTTCCATACTGGATCGGTCGAGCCCTGGGTTAACAACGACCACCACCAGTTCTGTTAGCCAACAGGGTGCTGGTGAAAATTGGGCTACTGTTGGCCAAAGAAGAAGAATAAGAAGGAGAAGAAGAGGGGGGAGACGTGTCCGGAGGCAGGAGGAAGGTAAAGAGAGTGGAACTAAGGATAGGAACTTTGAATGTTGGCAGTATGACTGGTAAGGGGAGAGAGTTAGCAGATATGATGGAGAGAAGGAAGGTTGATATAGTGCATGCAAGAGACTAAATGGAAGGGGAGTAAGGCCAGGTGGATCAGAATTGGACTCAAATTGTTCTATCATAATGTGGATAGGAGGAGAAATGGAGTAGGGGTTATTCTGAATGAACAGTATGTCAAGAGTGTTTTGGAGGTGAAAAGAGTGTCAGAGAGAGTAATGATTATGAAGCTGGAAATTGGAGGTGTGATGTTGAATGTTGTTAGTGCATATGCCCCGCAAGTTGGGTGTGCAATGGATGAGAAAGAAGATTTTTGAGAGTCACAGCCCAAAGATCAAATGGTGGAAGTTGAAAAAGGAATACTGAAAGGTTGAGTTTTGGGAGAAGGTGAGACAGGCACTGGGTGGTAGTGAAGAATTACCAGACAGTTGGGAAACTACAGCAGATGTAGTAAAGGTGATAGCAAGAAGGGTGCTTGGCGTGACATCTGGGCAGAGGAAGGAGGAAAAGGAAACCTAGTGGTGGAATGGGGAAGTACAGGATAGTATACAGATGAAGAGGATGGCAAAGAAGAAGTGGGATAGTCAGAGAGATGCAGAAAGTAGACAAGAGTACAAGGAGATAAGGCGCAAGTTGAAGAGAGAGGTGGCGAAGGCTAAAGAAAAGGCATATAATGAGTTGTATGAGAGGTTGGACACTAAAGAGGGAGTAAAGGACCTGTACCGATTGGTGAGACAGAGGGACCGAGCTGGGAAAGATGTGCAGCAGGTTAGGGTAATAAAGGAAAAAGATGGAAATGTACTCACAAGCAAGGAGAGTGTGTTGAGCAGATGGAAAGAGTACTTTGAGAGGCTGATGGATGAAGAGAACAAGAAATAGAAGAGGTTGGATGATGTGGAGATAGTGAATCAGGAAGTGCAAAGGATTAGCAAGGAGGAAGTAAGGACAGCTATGGAGAGAATGAAGAATGGAAAGACCGCTGCTCCAGATGACATACCTGTGGAAGCATGGAGGTGTTTAGGAGAGATGGAATTGGAGTTTTTAACCAGATTGTTTAATGGAATCTTGGTAAGTGAGAGGATGCCTGAGGAGTGAAGAAGAAGTTTACTGGTGCCGATATTTAAGAATATGGGGGATGTGCAGGACTGTGGTAACTAAAGGGGGATAAAATTGATGAGCCACAGCATGAAGTTATGAGAAAGAGTAGTGGAAGCTAGGTTAAGAAGTGAGGTGATGATTACTTAGCAGCAGTATGGTTTCATGCCAAGAAAGAGCACCACAGATGCAATGTTTGCTCTGAAGGTGTTGATGGAGAAGTATAGAGAAGGCCAGAAGAAGTTGCATTGTGTTTTTGTGGACCTGGAGAAAGCATATGACAGGGTGCCTCGAGAGGAGTTGTGGTATTGTATGAGGAAGTTGGGAGTGGCAGAGAAGTATGTAAGAGTTTGTACGAGGGAAGTGTGACAGTGGCAAGGTCTGAAGTGATGGATGCATTCAAGGTGGAGGTGGGATTACATCAGGGATCGGCTCTGAGCCCTTTCTTATTTGCAATGGTGATGGACAGGTTGACAGACAAGATTAGACAGGAGTCCCCGTGGACTATGGTGTTTGCTGATGACATTGTAATCTGTAGCGATAGTAGGGAGCAGGTTGAGGAGAACCTAGAGAGGTGGAGATATGCTCTAGAGAGGAGAGGAATGAAGGTCAGTAGGAACAAGACAGAATACATGTGTGTAAATGAGAGGGAGGTCAGTGGAATGGTGAGCATGCAAGGAGTAGAGTTGGCAAAGGTGGATGAGTTTAAATACTTGGGATCAACAGTACAGAATAATGGGGATTGTGGAAGAGAGGTGAAAAAGAGAGTTCAGACAGGGTGGAATGGGTGGAGAAAATTGTCAGGAGTGATTTGTGACAGACGGATATCAGCAAAAGTGAAAGGGAAAGTCTTTAGGACGGTAGTGAGACCAGCTATGTTATATGGGTTGGAGACGGTGGCACTGACCAGAAAGCAGGAGACAGAGCTGGAGGTGGCAGAGTTAAAGATGCTAAGATTTGCACTGGGTGTGACGAGGATGGATAGGATTAGAAATGAGTACATTAGAGGGTCATCTTATGTTGGATGGTTGGGAGACAAAGTCAGAGAGGCGAGATTGCATTGGTTTGGAAATGTGCAGAGGAGAGATGCTGAGTATATTGGGAGAAGGATGCTAAGGATAGAGCTGCCAGGTAAGAGAAAAAGAGGAAGGCCTAAGAGAAGGTTTATGGATGTGGTGAGAGAGGACATGCAGGTGATAACAGAACAAGATGCAGAGGACAGAAAGATATGGAAGAAGATGATCCGCTGAGCGACCCCTAACGGGAGCAGCTGAAAGAAGAAGCAGTTCCAGCTACATCACTGAGTCTTACGCGTAATTTGGAAGTGTTCGTAAAACTGACTAGTATGTCAAATTTGGTGATATGAACATGCAAGCCATGCTATTCAACTAAAACTTGACATTGTCATTTATTTTTTGATTAAATATGCTATTATTAATCTTGAATTGCTTCTCTCTGACAAAAAAGATTGCTTCTATATACTTTGATCCTTAATTTGTTTTATACTCATATCCTCATCACAACCTCTTCCTAAGATCAGTTTTGTACATAAGAGACAAAATCTCCAATCCTTTAGGAACTGATGATTTCTTCTGTGACAAAATTCAAAACAAACCTATTAAAATAAAGCATAATTCTTTCAGTTTTCTTTAAGTTTCGTTCCGTGTAATAGAAAGATCAAAGACTGCCTTTAGATGTAAGGTTCAGGCCAGACAAGATGGAGTGCTGCAAGTCAACTACTGTTCCTTTTAGTATGCTATAGTAAAAGGACTGCTGGGACTAACGGACTAAGTGCTACATATGCAAGTCTCAAGTATGCCTCAACTCCTGACTGTCACCTTTCAAGTTAAGTCTTAAGTTATAAGGATTACATTCAAGTAATTCAAGTCAAGTCACTCGATTTAATCAAACAAGTCAAGTTGACTCATATTTGTGTTTCTGAATGGATGAGTAGTAATTTCCTATACTACTAATGGTATACAAAGCTTTAATTAATCTTGCTTTTCCTACATTTTGGAGTACTTGTTCTCCCATATTCCTTCTAATAGCAGTCTGCCTATTATTCTAAGAGCCAAGCCTAAAAGAAATGGTGAGGCAAACCATCTGCTATTATGAGCCATAAATCTGGGATACTTTACCAATAGAGATACTCCAGGCTGACACTGTGGATTATTAAAAAAAAAAAAAAAAACTCCTAACAAACCATTTTTTTACTGACTTGTAACTACAGTTTACTTCAACCCTGAATAAACTAGCTACACACAGAATTATTATACTCGTCAATGAATCTGCAATCTTTATTAATTTTTATTTTTCTCTGTTTTTTTTCCCCCGCTTCTCCTGTGGTGGCATTCTGTGCCATCTGAACAAAGTCATGTGCTGCCACATGCGATGTTTGAATGAAAGTGAATACCCCAAACTGCCACAAGACCCACTGCATCAAATCCTCTAAGACAAAGCCTTCAAAAAAACCATTAAGGAACTACTTAAGAACATTTATATTAGGTAGGACTCTTGAATGAATGAATGAGGGGGAGGCAGCTCTTCAATTCAAAAACACAATCTCTTTTGAACATGTTTCACCCTATAACACATCTCTCTCATGGAGCAGCAGTAATAATGCAGTACTTGGAAGACAGCAGGCTAATGATTTTACAACGACTGGATGGGATGTGCACCTCGTCCTTTTAAAATGTCATTGGTCCTTTGACTCCTGTCTTATAAATCAGTTAATTTTGGAGAAAGATTTGACACTTGCTATTTACTGTTTACTGAACCTAGAACTTTGATTTATTTCAATCATTTTATTCTCCTTTTTTACCTCTATAATATAAAAACTACAACTAGATCTGTTTTGAGCAGTGTGCATGAGCTGATTCATCATAAAATTCTTTAAACTATCAGAGAATGTGGTCTTGTGGGTGTTGCCAGTGTCTTCATTGTTGTTAAAAATGGATTTCTTCACTATGTTAGAATTTCTTTGTTAGTTTTTTTTAATTGCAGTCATAGAAATAATGTGAAATAAAATAATAACAATAGCAATATTAGGGAGAGTGTATGCTGATAAAAGCGAGATAAAATGTTAGTGTCTCTTAGGTACTAGTCAGCCACATCTCCATCCACTGAAAAGGGACACCTATTTTTATTAAATGTGAAGGTTAGTCAAAGTCTCTCCTGGCTGCATCAAGTACAACACAGGAACCATATCAGTCCAATTAAGAGATCTAAAATGCCAATTTTCAGAATATGAGAAGAATCTGGATCTACAAAAGTCACCGACACACAGGGGCAACATTCAGACTTCTCAACAGATGTAAAATGTATTCTTATCTTACATAATATTTGTAAAAATCATGCTAGAACAGTTTTTTGGCTAAGTCAAATCCTGGTTTTTGACTACAGGGAAGTCAGAAATTATTCACACCCCTTCACTTTTTCACATTTTGCTATGTTGCAGCCTTGTGCTAAAATCATTTAAATTCATTTTCCCCCACTTCAGGCAACACTCAATATCCCAAATTGACAAAGTGAAAAGAGGATTTCAGAATTTTTATTAAATTTAATATAAATAAAAAATTAAAATATCACATTGATAACAAGTATTCAGATCCTTATATCAGTACTTGGTCAATGCACCTTTCGTAGTGTTTACAGCCTGGAGTGTTCTTGGGTATGAAACACAGAGCTGCACAAATCTGGATTTGGGTTTTTTCTGCCATTTCTGCAGTTCCTAGAGGTATTTTTTTGGATTCATGTCCAGGCTCTAGCTGGACAACTAAAGGACAATCAAAGTATTGTCCTTAAGCCACTCCTATGTTGTCTTTTGTCACACACATGCATATGAGAGACGGTTTAGGTGCTCTAATAGTATTGTTTCTCAGTCAGACCAGGGGTTGACGCTGTCATCTGGTCCTTTCTCCTTTTGTCCCTCTATAGACCAGCTGAAGACCGTGCCTCTCAATCACGACACAACTGGCCCAATCAGTGATAATGTAACTTCTGGCACCCTCTTATGACGTCACTTCTGGCATCCAGAACCCACCTTCTGATGACACTTCTTCCTGTTCTGGCCTCTCGAATGCCACCTCTTCCTGTTTCAGCCAAATGTATAGACCAGGCTAACCCTGTTAGTTTAGTTCAGTTTTGGACTCCTATCTGTAAAGATGTATTTTCTTTTCTTACCATTTTTTCAAGTATAGGGGGTGGCCAGCCCCAAACCTTTTCTGTCTACTGCCGTATCTTTTTACACTGTGTTTTAGGCTTAAAGTCATTGTCATGTTGGAAGATGAACCTTTGGCCCAGTCTGAGGTCCAGAGCACTCTGGGGCAAGTTTTCATTGTAGTATATCTCTATACTTTGTTCTTATTCAGGTCTCCCTCGACCCTGAATAGTTTCCGACTCTCTGCCTCTGAAAAACAACCCTACAGCATGATGTTGCCACCACCGTAACTTACTGTTGGAATGGTATTGCATAGGTGATAAGCAGTTCCTGGGTTCTCCAAGACATACCACCACAATTCATGGTTTCATCAGAGTAGAAAATCTTGTTTTTCACAGTCTAACAGTTCTTTAGATGCCATACGCCAAAAATGCTTCCATGCCTCATTTACTGAGGTGAGGCTTCTATCTGGCCACTCTGTCATAAAGCCCAGATCAGTGGAGTGCCACAGTGATGGTTATCCTTCTGAAAGTTTCTCCCATCTCTCTTAAGGTTCTCTAGAGTTCATCCAGAGTGATATTGGATTGTTGGTCTCTTCTTTTACCATGGCCCTTTTCCCATGATTGCTTAGTTTGACTAGGGTGCCATCTCTAGAAAGAGCTATGGTTCTTCCAGACTTCTTCCATTCGATATTTATGGAGTCCACTGTGCTCTTGGGAACCTGCAAAGCAGCAGGAATCTTTTTGTAGAATTCCCAAGATCTGTGCCACAATACAATTCCATCTCTAAGCTCTGAAGGCAATACTTGTGACACCATGGCTTAGTTTTATTCTGATAAACATTGTCTGTGGAACCCTCAGTTGGCAGGGGTGTGCCTTTCCAAATCATGTCCAAACAATTGAACTAACCACAGGTGAACTCCAAACAAAGTGTAGAAACATCTCAATGGAGATCAATAGAATAGGAGGTACCTGAACCAAATTTCAAGTGTCATTCCAAAGATTTTGAATATTTGTGTCAATGTGATATTCAATATACAAAAATTTCTAAAATTGATTTTTGTGTTGTCATTCCGGGGCATTAAGTTTTGCTTGATGTGGGGGGGGAATGAACTTAAATAATTTTAGTATAAGACTGCAATATAAAAAAACATGAAAAAGGTTAGGGGGGAACTGAATAATTTCTGAATTCGATGTATGAGTAGGAAATGTGTTGTATCTTTAGTTTGACCTATTAATTATCTATCTATCTATAATTCTGCTGATAATTTTATATAGGATGAGGTAGGCCGGCTGTTTTATCCACAAGGAATCTTAAAGCTATTTGCACCAAGCCCATGTATTTAAGAAATAATTTACTAGGGGGAATTGTCCAAGATCAAATTTACAGAGAGAGATGAAAGACACTTACCATCCTGCATAGGCATATAATCCTGCATAAAAAGCCAACGGTAACTTGTCCACTGTCAAGGAACTGGTGTCAAAAACTTGGTGGACATTTTCAGTTTTCCCTGCAAAGATAATGCAAACAGGATCAAACATTCTAGAAGTAGAGTAGAAGGTGGAGAGATCAGTGAAATAAAATTGTGTCATGCATACATGTATATTTCATCTTTTGTAAATGGAAGTTGAACTACTGTTGCTGCATAATTAGTTAAAGTTCACATTCCCATAAATTAGAAAAAGTTATCAGGAGTTTCGAAAAAGGTGAATGATCAAAAAGTTCTCAGTCTTAACTGAAAGTGATATTTTACAGTGTCGATCTTGTGATTGTAAAATTATTATTCTTATTTACTAATATATTTGACTTGATTTTTGAAATATATAGAGTATGTGTTTTGTTTCAAAACAAAGTCAATATGGATGCTGAGAAGCACAAAATCAAGTATCATGTTATCATTAAATTTCTAACCCTAAAGAAGATGTGGAGTGAAGCATGTACTAACATGAAATGGAAGCTCAGTTTTCACCAGTAAACAGAAATGTTACAAATGATCTTGCAAACTCAAAAAAAAACACCTTTGTTTTTCAGCACTGAGCTGCCAGCTACACCTCTCCCATCACAGACATCTAGACTTTGGAGTCATCTATTAGTAAGCCCTGGGAAGTGCAGAAGGATGAGGCTTAACTGGAACATTCAAGCCAAACTAAAAGGTGACTAGACGAATGCTGCAGACACTTTATATGATAATATTCTCCAAGATGCAATAATTATGAGACGGTTGAAATAATTGAATATTTTTTGTTTTTGTATAATGGACGACTTAATGGGAGAGGCAGGTAGGGAAAAGGCTTGGGCTGTTACAGTACAGGCCTTATGGAAGTTTGAGACAGAAAAAATTATAGGCTACCACATTTCTTTTCAATTTATAGAGAATATTGTGCTTTTTGTAATAATGACAAGATCAATTTAAATTCTTTGCTTAAAACTTCAAATAATAACAATATTATTAATAATAATAATACTTGAACTGGAGTAGAATAGAGTACGCGGACAAGGCAAAAAAATTATAAAAATAAATGATCAACATGACTATAACTCCAAGCTTTGACTGCATTGCCATTAGTAAAGACTGGTTTAATTCAAAGTATGCTGTATTCTATGTACACTGAACAGTGGAGAGAAACAGAAATTATGGATATTTCTTTAAAGATGACTATTATACCTTGACAACAAGTTATTTTTCTTTAACTCATTTGCCAAACACTGGGTTTACCCTTCCATCGGGTAGCCTTTCCTGCTCACTTTAATTCCACTGATGTTTCACGGCTGTTTATAATGTTTCTTATTACAAGCCTCGACCTACTCCTCTTCCTTTTATATTTCAGGGGAGTGAGGAATACGTAATCCACAAGATTTTGGACTCACAAAATCATTGTATGTGAACCTGGTATTTGGTTCATTGATGGGACTATGGCGCTGAGGACTATTCCTGGATTTACACAGATCATGTCCATACTCCCATTGTAATATATTTTTCAGGATTAGTCTTAGCAAGCCTGATGGGCTATTTCATGATCAGGCTAATGATTTACATTTTTTCTAACAGTTCCTTGACCTCTGCAAATTATTTGAGTATAGTTATCTGGGTTTGTGAAACCAGGAAATCTAGTGGTTATACCAATTTTTGTTTGTTATAAACTAATGACCTTTTTCAACAGCACCCCCTTCTTGTTTTCCTCGTGGTTACCACCATTTGTGTTGATGGTTGCTGTGCAATTACTAGGTTGAATGACTTGAAACGTGTGACATGTTATCACACTACCATGGTTGTTTAAAGGTAATTGTTATGTACTTCTTAATTGTCAATTTTTGGATTTAAAAGGAAAAGTCTTAGCATTATTCTGGTATTAAGTCCTAAGCTTTCTTTTTTTCTGCCCTTAAGCTACGATTTACTGTATGTCTCACATTTTGGACCTGGTTATGTGTTAGCTTTTTTGGACTCTGACAGCTTTGCTCTGTTTTTTGACTGTGATTCTGGTTACACACCTTGGGCCATGTTTACTAAAATGTTCTACTCTCGGTTATGACTTTGGCTTGATATTTAAAGCACCTGTATATCTTCTGATTCTATCGTGTCTCTAAATTTCTGTTACCCTGAGCAAACTGTACAACAAGAAAATTTCAAAGATCGGACTGCCTCAATGTCCTGACTATCTGTTTGTCCATCAGCCTAAAAAAATGTACTTGGTATTCCTGTTCTCCATTTCTTAGTACCTGGCAGTACTCACAACAAACTGTGCTCTTAGTCAAAGCTTCTGCTTATGACAAGCTCATAAAAGATTCTTGTGCTGGCACATATTTATGGATCCCAGTATGAATGATCACTTCATGCTAGTTGTACAAAAACTGTAGATCATAAGAGCTAAAACAACAAACAATACATTTCTGTTACCTGAAGATAGCTGCATCAGTCCTGCCACAATAATTAAAACCAAGACCCCCATCTTCACAATGGTATTATTTGCAATTGTGTGGTCCAGTTCACACTCCAGCAGTTCACAGCCACAACAAATGCTAGGCAAAGATGAAGAAAGACAAAAGTGGTTAAATAAATGTGAGAAATAAATGCTGGAGGCAAAGATACAGTATCCAACAGGAAGTTAATGAAATTAATGACATTCTATCTTCTTTCTCATTAAAATACTTTCTCTAACCATCAAGTATTAAAGAACCAAATTAAGAACATTGTGAATTATTTTTTACTACCTTTTACCATCAGGATAATGTTATTTTGTGGTTTTATTTTTTCGTATTTTGGGTTATGTCAGTGATTACCATTTTGAATTTAATTTTGCCTTATGAGTTTTTTATTATGGACAACTAATATTTAGGCAAAGTTTACAGTTTATTTCGGTTTGGCCCATTCTTTTGTTAACGTGACATCACATTTGTCATGTCAGCAGCAGTGGTGGTATAAATATGGTGGTGGCTTCATACTCAAAGCTCAAAAATATTAGTGAAGTTAGTTTCTTTTTCAAGTTGGATACAGTACATGCTAAATTGTGTTACAGTTTTGAACTCTTTCTGTCCTGACTCTGATTCCTGGTTTTGCCTTTCTGTTTTGTTTACCTGTTTATCTTTCTAGTTGTGACCTGGTCTGCATTTTTAATACTATTCTTGTTTCAAGTATTATCTCCACAGTCGAATCTCTCACTTACAATAGTCCTTGAGAAGCTGTCCCACAGAACATAGCCCATTTGTTATGATTTTATTTTCATATTTCTTGGTATTTGGAAGTATCTCACTTGTATCTGAGGTTGTTAAGGCGTTGTATACAATTTTTATATTTCTTTTTATAGATAAAGTTACCTAGGTAAAGTCTTCATGTGATGAAATCTGTCATTGTGTGCTTACTTTTGTTAACAGTTGCAAAATATTGTCATGCGTGATACATTTCTTCACACTTCAAACTGTACAAATGTCACTGTCGGGTACTTCTGGGATGTCCAAGGTTTACAAACATCCATCCATCCGTTATCCAACCCACTATATCCTAACTACAGGGTCACGGGGGTCTGCTGGAGCCAATCCCAGCCACCACAGGGTGCAAGGCAGGAAACCAACCCTGGGCAGGGTGCCAGCCCACCGCTGGGTGCACACACACACACAAAGCACACACAAGGGACAATTTAGGATCGCCAATGCACCTAACCTGCATGTCGTTGGACTGTGGGAGGAAACCGGAGATTAAACAAATTGTACATGTGAAGTTAATTAGAAATTCAAGTTCTGTACTTTGACTTTGTGTTTAAGATTAAGTTTTGGGTACAAATGCAAATTACTTAATGTGAGAGAATGATATTAGTTTAGTATCAAGATCTTTTGCTTGCCATTTTGATTATGATTCATGAATGCTGCTTAGAAGTTTAATGCTCAGTTATATTCTCTTTGATAATTTAGATTGTTTCCTGGCTACACTTCTATGTTATCTCTTGAATGCCCTATATTGTATCAGTCTGAAAAACTTTAAGTCCTATTGACTTCCCTTATAATATTTTGGACATAATAAACATTTGGCCAAAGGGACACATATATTATTCTTATGGACTTTCAAAATGTTTTAAAAGAGGCTAGGAGTTAATTAATAACAAGTGGAAGTTCAAGTAGGAGAGGGTAAGTCTGTTTGAATATTGGCACAGAATACAAAGGATTTTTGTGAGATGTTAAAAGTGGTGTTCTCTAGGAATCATTGGTGGGACTCTTTCGAATTTAAATAAATTATTTCCATAAAACACTATATGAAATGTCCGATATTGTAAAGCCAAAAATTTTTTACAGAAGGATCTGGAAAATATTTCAGAAATGTCCAGATATGTGCAAGTGATATTTAATGTAAATAAATGTAAAGTCTTGTATGCAGGAAATTAAAATGTTGGAGTAGATTACTACACATTATGAGAAGGATTTAATCATTGGTGTGGATATGTAATTGTCTCCATCTAGACAGTTTACAGAAGCTGTTAGAAAGATCAATAAGGTGTAGGGTTAACAGCATTTTCGGTCGAGCACAAAGCAAGAGAGGTTATTCTTAAGTTATATGATACACTAGTGAGTTGTCATCTGGAATATCGTGTGCAGTTCTGATCTCTGTATTAGAAAAAGAAATAACAGCACTAAAGAAGATCCAGAGAAGCAGGCTGATTCCAAGAATATGAGGTATGAGCTATGAGGAAAGATTGAAAGAGCTGAAGTTTTTCAGTTTACGCAACTAAGGTTAAAAGGAGAAATGAGAGAAGTGTTCAGACTTATGAAGTTTTGATTTCCGGCTGTTATTTCAAAATGGGGTAATAAAGAAGGACATGATGGCACAGATAAAAACTGGTTAAAGGAAATTTTCTTGAAAAAGTTTGAAATAAATTACCAAGTGGAGTTGTAGATCGTAGTGCTTTGGGGACATTCAAAACTGAAATGCATGAGATTTTGCAAAAGTTCACCTAAATTGTCAAAATTGCTGTTATGTTCTGTCACCCTCTTGTATCTTTATCTAAAAAAACATAAAATCTTGTTCTTGTTATTGCAAAATTAACTTTGGTTTTTAAAAGTAGTTTAGGTTGGTGCTCACTATTAACAGATAACTAAACCTATAATATTTTAGTTCATCATATATTATATGATTACATTATCAGTTTTGTATGTGGTTGAGACTTAAAGCAGGCATGAAATAAGACCATAGAAAAGTCAAATGACAACTTACAGACTCCCATTATGCTGACCATTTTAACGAGTACTTCGGGTGCTGGACATGGGCTGAAGAAAGGATCAATAATGTACCGGCCAAATGCCAAAGCCACTACAGATGATGCAGCAGGCCTAGATTGTTCACAAAACAATAAATATTTAAATTGTTTCTGAATTTTTCCTGTTTTGATTTTAACAGACAAAATGTTAACTGTACAGTATTTGTTTCCAAAATGCTCAAAGTTCATATTGTAACAGGCAGATAAGAAACAAAACTGCTGCACTCTTGCACAAAGTGGCCGTATTTCCCCTTAAATCCTTTCAGGCTGCAAGTCATTTATTTACAGTGACCAAATCCCAACTTGCCACATAATTTATGAAAGCACCTTTAATATTTTTATCATCAAAAATATATTATGTGGTTGAAAATTTATACTAAACAGTTTAACAGATTGCTACACACAGTGTACGTGTAGAAAAATATGCGATGCAGTGAGTGAAAGGCTATCACTGTTGACTGACATCATGATTTGGTTTTCAGTTTTAATCTAAAACCGATCAAAAGCGAAACCGATCTGTTACAAAGTCTCAGACATCATGAAAATAGTTTTAGGGCATTACTGTAAATCAGTGAACACAAAAGTGAAGAACGATTTCAAAATCCCATTTATGAAATACATGCATGACTAGCTATATGAAAATAAATCATTGTGATCTTAATCAACATGCACAGACACATTTATATTCCAGTATCATAAAATATTCAGCTTCAAGGTGCCATATGTGGTCTGGAAACTCATTGACCTTTTGGTACAAATAACAGAAAAATGATAATACAAAAAAAATACTCAACCAAGGCACTGCATGAAATCATTGCCGACAACATACTGTATACTGTAAGTCAGGAAGCATATTTTATTTGCATAATCAACAATATCTGATCTTATCAACCCACAATCAATTTCAGGGACAGGAGCCTAATTTTGCACCACTATGTGCAATATAGGACAAGCAATAATAAAAATAAAAAAGTTTTGCCATTTATAAAACCAATAATCAAAATGAACATTGTTTTGTATATTTATTACATTCCCTGGCCACATTTTTAGCATAACAGGATCATCTGGAAGTTATAAAGAGTAATGTGACCTGGGCAGAAACTGTTGAAGAACATTAGATCACTGGTGACCCAGCAGTTGCCTGGATTGTTAAATTCCTAATGAAAGGTAGATTAAGGACAGAAGACTTCTGGAGTCCCAGTGTCAAGCTACAAAATGGCTGGAATTAATGAAGACTGCTCTAGAGACTTCCTAAAGGTTGTGACCTTTGGCAAGGAAACAGTCGAGAGCAGAGGGAAATGTTGTGGTACCACTCCAGTAACCCAATTTAATTGAAAGGTAAATATTTGAAAATAAAACAAAATGACATGAGCAAGGCACAACACAAAAGATGCTGAAACTAAGTCAGTCAAAGGTCAGCTCTTTATCTTTCATTCTATCGGTTGTATCGTACTCAGGTTCTGATCGGTTCTGAGATGCCACCTTCCTGGATTGCTGCTTTTCAAGCAAAATGACTGTAAGGGGGCATCACAGCAGACTGAGCATATCCTCACTGGGTGTTTTCTTTGGGGTGTGGAAAAATAAGAGGATGCCATTAACGACAGTACCCCCTTTTGCCCAAGTGTGGAAGTACTTACCTCAGTCAAGTGTGTCAGGGGACAAGGTACATGACAGCTTATAGATGCAAGATGACTTTGACTATAGAAAGAACTCCAGCAGCTTGTTTTCCCTGTTTCAAAAACAGTGCTACCCAATCCACTGGAACAGGGTTTAAAGCTGCCTTCAACTAGAAGACCTACTGAATCAGAACTGAATAATGACTAAACGTCAGAAGGAAAAATGGTCAGGTTAGAAACAGTGCGTGTGAGGAAAAAAGGAGGAAAAGTGTATGAATTTAAGTGCATTAGATGAAGATGAAAAGGGAAGACCTGAAGTGCTTGAAATGGAACCAAATTACTGATGGTATTCTATTTATGGCGATATACTGATATTCAATCGAAGACCCATGGCTGTCACCTGTGAAGATTTCTGAAGAAGTGACTGGTATAGTAACAAAATGTGCTGGTACAGTGAAACATATATTAGTGCAATACAATGTCAGTCAATCAAAGAGCATGGGTTCAGGGTTGAAGATTTCTGAAGAGGTGCTGCTACTCTGTGTTGAAATTAGTAGACATGAGCGGTGGAGAAACTGCTGAAGATCTGTACCTTTGAATGAGAATACATGGCCAAAAGCATATATTTTTGGTATTACAGATATTCTGTGTGAACAATGAAAAACAATAGTTGTCTTCTGATTAAAGCCCTTTAAGACTGGTAGTGGCAAAATGAAAATAAAGTACCTTTGCATTAAGCCTCTGTAAACTATCTGCCTAATGGGATTTAATTGGGGTGACAGTACATACTCTGCCACTAATAACTGATGGAACCCTTTCAATCTGGTTTCAGGGCACGGCACAGCTGTGAAACTGCTCTGCTACGGGTAACCAATGATTTGCTTATGGCAGCAGACTCTGGACAAACCAGCATATTAATTATATTAGACCTCAGTGCAGCATTTGACACTGTCAGACATGACATTCTACTGTCCAGAATGGAGAACATGCTGGGTATCTCTGGTAATGCCCTCCAGTGGATCAAGTCCTATCTGACTGATAGGCAAGAGTTTGTTAGTCTTGGCAACAGCAGATCCAGCTCAGAGAGAGAAAGAGAGAGAGAGTAAACCACTACGTCTTTGCATAAATTATATTTGGCTTGAATAATATATCAGTAAATTCAACTCATTTATACTGTTTGTGAAGTATTCACCATGTGAATCATTGCTTGTATAATTTGACTAGAGTTTTGATACTCGTCAGGGTGAGGCTGTGTTCTGCATTACAGAAAATGCAGATTATATTTTGCGATGATTCCCAAATAACCAGCTGTTTCTATAACTTATTTTGAAGTTTCCAAAATAAGTAGACATTATCTTTCTATTGGCATAACCAAATTTACATCCACTTACTCCGTTATGTCCATTCATTAAGATTCACTTTGTATATAGACCAGTATTATCAGGCACAGACAGGCAGGAGAGCAAGGTTTATAAAAATAAAAAATAGAAATATCAGTCCTTACTTGATAATATGAGTGCAGGACAGTTTAGAGAAACACATACTAAGGCAGCAGTTCTCAAACTTTCATATTTCGCTCCCCCCCCCTTTTCTACCTGGAATAATTCTGCACCCCCTGCATAATATAAGATAGATGAGAATAACTCATGAAACAACTAACAAAGGTAAGATACCCATTTGGTGTCATGGTATCCTATTATTTTTACTTCCATAATATTTGCATGTGTTCGGCTAACTTCGATGAAATATTTGCAATTTATTTTTTTAAAGTGCTTTAATAACTGTTAAAATGCCTTGTGTGGTTTTTGGTAGTAATTCTAATCCCAAAAACAAAGAATAAATTATTTATTGTTATTTAATTATTTTTTTATGTAAAGAAACGATTAAATATGCTCTAATTTTTAAAAATCTCGTAAACGGGGACACCGATGAAGTCAAACTGCACGAGACGAACAAATTTTCGTCCGACAAATATTATACCGCTGTTAGTTGTATAATGAAAATAACCCAATACCCAGTAAATTATCTAACTCAATTTGGCAATATTGGCTACGCTGCCAATGTGGTGCAGTCACGCCGTATTATCACCTGATCTACTGTTACCGAAATGTTTGCGACAGATACCGATATGTCTCGAACTTTCTGGATTGAAAATACGTGGCTATAAAAGCAGCAGCAGCGGTGCCACTCATCAGTTAGTCATTAGATCTATGCCTTAGAAATGTTTTATTTTAATTTTAGTTAGAATGCATTCGTTGTGATTATATGCTTGCCAATTTAAATTTGAAATAAAAATGTAAAAAATTAATTTGGATGTCTTGTTCATTTATTCAATGCCCCACAGTTTGAGAACTGCTGTACTAAGGTATTAACAGATTTTTATGTTTGGGTATTGGTAAGGAGCTAAAAAGTCCCCTGAATGAGAAGAAAGGAACCGTTTAAATTTGGTGACAAACAAGCAATAAATCATACACAAAATGCTCAACAAAAAAATCAGTGAAGGGAAAGAAGCTTATAGAACTAAAATAGAAAACAAACTCAATACAAATAATGTGAAAGATGTTTGGAATGGACTTGTTTGTAATTACCAGACTCAAGCAATCTAGGGTACAGGTCCTGGAAGGAAATATGATGTCACACACTTATGCTTGGGGGACAGTTTACAGGCTCAAATAGTATTATTCATCAGCCAGACCATGGGTTGGTGCTCTCACCTGATCCTCTCTCCTCTTGTTCCTCTTCAGTTTAGCCAAAGACCCTGCCTCTCAATGTCATCACCAATGGGGCACCCACTGTTGACGTCACTTCTGGCAACACTTGATGACATCATTTTCGGTACCCAGAATCCATCTTCCTCCCTCTTCCCCTTATCCACCATATTTATAGCACTTACTCAACCTGTTAGTCAATTCTTTTGCGAACTATGTTTATTTTTTATTTTGCTGATTTTTCAGTATGTGGGATGGCCATCCCTAAACATTTTTCTGTCTGCTCCCTATTTTTTTCCCATAATGGACAAAGCTAACAAGCTGAATCATTTTTAAATACATCCTACCCTCCTTACACCATCAACTTCTTCCAACTCCTACCACTTCATCTGGTATGGCCAGTCACAAATCCATCTTGGACCATGAACAACAACATTTTTATTCCTATAGCATTTTCATTTACATTCAAGGAATGTAGCTCAAAGTTCTTTACACAATATAAAAGAAGAGTTACAAGAGAAAAAACAGCAAGTCTGAAATAGTTCTATATAACTAAATAAATAATATGTAAAAAATAATTTATAAAGAATCAATATGTGCTTACACATCTCAGATATACAAGGAGTAGAATCCTAATTTGAATATAAGTTTTTTAGTCCATTAAAATTAGTCTGATCCTATGGTCAGATGGCAGGTGAGGACCTCATAATCGTCACTGGGCATTCTACCTAACATAAAGGTGCTAAAGTCAGACTTAATATTTTTTTAATATTTATATTAATCATTTCTGTCTTGTAGATACAGTAGAGTATGGAGACAACTGCGAAGGTTATGCAAAGGAAAAGCCACGGGACCAGATGGAGTCAGTCCTCAAGTTCTTAAGGCCTGTGCTGACCGGCTTTGTGGTGTCCTCTGTGAACTGATCAGTCTGTCTTTCTCTAAGGCTCCAAAAAGGGGTGCTGCTGTGGAAAATATCTTGTATTGTTCCAATTATAAAGAAAGGTAATGATTACAGACCAGTGGCCCTTACTTCTCATATCATAATTACCTTGGAGAGGCTGGTCTTGGATTATATGAGTCCTCTTGTGAAAGACCACTTGGATGCACTGCAATTTGTTTACTAGACAAAGATTGAATTGGAAGATTCAATTATGTATCTTCTCCACAAGGTTTATCTCCACCTGGACAAAGCTGGCAGCTCAGTGGGGATAATGTTTAAGATTTCTCCAGTACCATTAATATCAACCACCCATCATCCCTGTTAATGGGTAAACTGAAAGGATATGTAGGATGCTGAGACCATGGTCTCCAGGATGATGGACTATTTGTCAGGAATATTATTCTACACTAATGGGGTGCATTGACAAGGCAGATGAGACAGAATATAGGAGTCAGGTGGAAAACTTTCTATCTATCTATCTATCTATCTATCTATCTATCTATCTATCTATCTATCTATCTATCTATCTATCTATCTATCTATCTATCTATCAAACAGTAGAATTCCTAGATTTTGTATTATTTAGGTTTAAATTTTTTGCTTGTTCTTTTTTGGTTTTAGCCATTAATATACATTCCAGAAGCATTACATTTTCAGAGTATTTAAAAGGCAATGCCAAAGAATTGCTGAATTATTTTTTGCTCTATGATTCTAATGGTAAAAAGTCCTTATCCTTAAGGAAAAGTCACTGCACAAACTAAAAATGTACTATTATACGAGATCTTTTTTGTGTGTGTACAAGAAAGTTTTACATCTTCATGAGATTTTTTTGTGTATGCATGCGTTAGTGTTTCTGGGATATACATATCCTTTTAGGGGCTCTATATATTTAAGTTTAAGTATAGTTTTAATTGTTTTATTGTTTAGCCTATGAGAAAGTTGACAGGGAATGCATGGGCCTATATTTTAAGCTGGGTCTTTCCAATAAAAGTATCGTTGGTATGCTTTCAAACTGATATCTGTACTTCATTTCCAAACATTATCCATTCATCCATAATCCAACCCGCCATATCTTAACTACAGGGTCATTGGGGCCTGCTGGAGCCAATCCCAGCCAACAAAGGGCGCAAGGCAGGAAACAAACCCCGGGCAGGGCGCCAGCCCACCGCAGTTTCTAAACGTCATTTGATAGAAATCGTTGAGTCGTTGAGCTTCTTTCGGCCAAAAGGGATATAGAAACATTGAAGACTTGCATGTCAAAAAGGTCTTGTGAGCATGCAAAAAAGATCTTGTGCGCAATGAGAAATAAGAGGTTTTTTGATAATGTTCCTTTAGGGGCTCCGTAGTTGTGGGAGGTCTGACTACAATAAATTAAACATTTTATTTTGTTAATCTCTTGTGGCACAGTGTCAGCAAACTTTCATCATGGCTGATAATATGATGTAAAAAAAACACAACATACAGAACATACAGAATTCCACTGTTTTTTATGCTATTTTGCCTCCTAAAAATAAACCAGGTGGTAGGCCATAGGCCACACCAAGCACCAGCATCTTTACTCTATCAATGCAATCTAAATTTTTAAGCTGAAGGTAATGTCATTCCATTAATCCTTCTAGAATGCAGAACAGGCCAAACCTTAATCATTAATGCTAAGAATACAGAATATATTATCTGCACTTTCATCACACAGACACTTACCGAATCATGATAAACTCTACCCAGAGATGAAGAAATGTTGGCAAGGGTCCCAAGGTTTCCAAAAGATAAATGTAATGCCCACCGGACTTCTTAATGCTTGTGCCTAACTCAGCATAGCAGAGTGCTCCTAGAAATTAATAAAAGGCCTTACTGTAAGTGAAAGAGAACAAAATTAACAAATCTAAAATAAACTAAGAAGTCATATGTGTTTAAACATAGACCCTGATAGTTTAAAAATACATTGTCATACCATTTTCGGACAAACCAAATATGCTTGGCTTCCTGAATGGTCTCCACTTATTTGCTTTGGTCCTTATATTCAGCACAGTGCTTACATTATAATGTTTCTACATTTCAGCGTTTAATAAAAAATGGAGACAAAATCCCGTAGAACAGTGACATGGAGGATTAGTTAGGAAATTTATGCATTAACAATGACAAATATCTGTCTTCTAAGTTCTGGAAGCAAAATAGAAATGTAATTTCAGTTCAAAAATGTAATAATTTTAAACTTCATGATTTTATTATTCCTTAGAATTGTCAACAATAGTTTCTTTAAAATGATTTACAGCAATTTTTAGAATAATCTTTTTAAACTAAAGGAAAAAGGTCAATTATTTACCCTCAAGGGATGAGAATGAGTGACTTAAGCATGAGAGCTGGCAAATACTGTAAAATAATTTAGCCATACAAATAAGATGAATAAAATTGTGACAGAGAAAATAATAAGAACCCAAATCTCTCACTACTCTAAGGAACAAGTAGGATGAAGCAGAGTATCTGTTTTCAGAAAATTCAAATCCACCACACTCACAATACCATTTGCCATCTGGTCACAAACTCCGATTACAAAAATAAAAAATAACCATTTCAAATAATCACTCACTCCTTCTTCGAAAAGTTTATTTTAATTGACAGTTGCAGGCTGTAACACAAAATCAGATTCCTAAGTACTACTGTATGCTGCTTGGCAATACAGTTTAAGTCATTCATTCATTCATATGCTCCTGAGGCAAACCCAAGATTTCTAACTTAAACCATAAAATAATCACACATTTTCAGTGCCACCCCTTCCTCCTGTATATGCACATCACGCACTACACATGGGTCTTGTGATTGAAGGACTGACATGTGGTTGGAGGAGGGGGGCTCCTAATGGTGTTATTCATAAATCATCAAACGAATGTTGTTCAAAGTCACCTATTTTGATCATTTTCCATTAATGAGCAGAAAGCTAGCTTCAAGTCAACACCAGTCAGGAGCACTGAAAAGAAAGAAATGAAAGCATGAAGAAGCAGCTCGTGCTGCACTTGCAGGTGTGTTTAGAAATCTAAATTTGTCCAACTTCCAGTAAGTTTGCTAACTTTACATCAATTGCCAAAACACTAAAGCTAGCGGCTTACTGGAGTAACAAAGGAGTAACAATAGGATCATGCAATATCAAGTTTTGACACTGAGTGTTTAGCAGATATTACCTGATGTTACACGAGCTAGCTGTCACATGGTTGAGGATTATTTGTTACAGCCATAAAGACCACAGCACCTTCACACATTGTTAAAGGCTGCTAAAACTGGTCAACATATGAGTGGTGTTGTATTGAGGACATGTTTGTAAATTTCAACAACACACAGGCTCTCCTGCCTACTAGTTAGTTATTGGCCAAATTGGTGAAAAGCATCTGGCAAGCAACCTTTGACATGCAAAAATAGCAATTAGCTCAAATTAACTTCAGTTGTTTGTTTAATTGGCAGCTAACAT